>CAEFZY010002912.1:0-23415 GCA_903066815.1 Brachyrhaphis roseni
TCTGAGCTTCCTAGTGCCCCCATAGTTCCTTCGCTGTTCCCTAGTGTCCTGTCTGAGTCCCCAAGTGTCCTGTCTGAGTCTCCTCCCCGTAGTGTGTCAGAATCCCAGCCTCTTAGTGCTCCTCCCGAGACCTCGCCTCCTAGTGCTCCTCGTCGCCGCCTCCTGCGCCGTGGACGGCCCCCGGACTCTCCCCGGGGTTCCCGCCTCCTGCGCCGTGGACGGCCCCCGGACTCTCCCCGTGGGTTCCGCCTCCTGCGCCGTGGACGGCCTCCGGACCTCCCATGGCCGCCTCCTGCGTTTCCGCCCACACAGTGTGGGTAGTTTTCTGTTTTGTTTTCGGGACTCCTGACTCCCCTGTGTTTTCGCCCACACTGTGTGGGTTGTTTTCTGTTTTGGTTTTTTCTGGACTCTAGCCCTCCTTCCGTCGCCCCTCCGCCCACCCTGGACTGTTTGTTTTTGGGCGTCTGGTAGCCGCCCCTTGGAGGGGGGGTACTGTCAGGTTCTGTGTTTTTTAGTGTTTATTTTCGAGTTCTCTGTGTTTTTCTGTGTATTTATTTCTAGTTCGGTGTCTCTGTGCTCTCCGTGTTGTCCTGTCTCCCCTCGATTGATCCCAGGTGTGTCTTGTTCCCTTGATTACCCTCTGTGTATTTAGTCCCACCTGTGTCCTGTGTTCCTCGTCGGGTCCTCGTCTAATGTCGTTCTGTTGCTGTCAGTCGTCCCGTCGAAAGCCAGTTGCTACCTGTGATGAGCCTAAGCTTCCGCTCAGCAGTGCTGCCTGGTATTGTGGACTGTTTGTTGCCTCATATTCCTAATTAAATCCAACATCTTCTCTGCTACCTGGGTCTCCAGCGTTTTGCCTCACCTCCACCACACCACTTCATGACACCGAACCTCTGGAGGTTTACGACACCTTGATAAAGGCGGTTAATAAAGAGGCCTTTAAAATGTCATTTCCTGTATTAAATTATGTTTTTGTTTTAATTAATTAAAATAATAACCCAGTTATTGAAAACCCAGTAAAACCTGTGAAGGAGCCTGAAGATGACGCCATATGCAGGAGGATATTTTTCTTTTTTTCTTTTTCTATTTTAAGAGCTGAGACCTTTCATGAGGTGAAACTGTAAAAATGTCTTTGCTGCTTTTTGTGGCGATTTGGGCGCCGCCACTGATCCGTCAGCCGAGCGCGAGCTGAACGCCCTCAGACAACTTGCTCAGTGAAGCGGCTCGATGGGAGGGTTCAATCCCACGTGGGTTCGTCTGACAGCGCGGCCGCGTTCAGTTTAATGATGCCCTGCGTGTGTGTGTGTGTGTGTGTGGGTCTTATCTGGCCTACATGGCGCAGCAGCCAAACGGAGAGGTCACATCTGTACGTGCAGACGACTGTTAAAAGCTTTCCTCCCACCTGTAACCTGCAGATTAACTTTCAGTCTCTGCGTTTGAGGCAACAAACTGTCTGAAGAGGCCAGTTGGTTCTGCTGCAGCGGATCAGAACACAATCAGAACCAACATTTCATCTGCTTTACTGCCAAAAAATCCTTTAACTTCTGCTCTTATTTAACTACAGACCTGTTTTATTTAAGAAGTAATAAGAAACATTGACAAATTAACATTTTCTAATGTCTGTTTTTGTCTACTTATCTTTATTATTATTATTACTATTATAATAATAATAATACAATTATTATAATACTATTATCTTGTGAAAGAAGTGTTGATCTCGTTGAGTTTTTATCTGGTTAAATAAAGATTTAAAACAATAAAAATATTTAGATCCAGAAGTTTACATACAGTTGAGCCTAAACTGTTGACACCGTCTTCATTCAAGATGTTTAATTCTGATTAAAGATTAGATTAGAAAAACTAAAGAGATGTAAAGGAGGATCAGTTTGATTTTTAAACCTGGATGTCACTTTAAATATTATTCTAGAATATCAGTCTGATGTAATTACAAATTTTACTGGATGATAAATTATTCTGGAAATTATCATATGCCTTTAGTGGCATTACTAAAGGCATAGTAAGGCCACTTCACAAAGACTAATAAACATTAATTTAGTAAAAAATAATCCACTCTGGACCTGGAAGACATTTTAAATATCCAAAATAAAAATAAAAAACAATAAATATAAAAGAAATAAAAACCATGCACAACTGAAACCATAAATAAAATGGATTGTGTCTCTGAAAAAAAACTTGGCCTTCAAAAATTATGAATAATCAGGAGTGAAATAATGTGATTAATTGATAACTTTAGAGCAGAATCTGTCAGGATGTGAAAACTTTGTGTTTTATTCTTAACATTTGGTTGAATCAGCATTTAAACGACTTGGATCAATGATTTTAGATTTCTAACTTCTCCAAACAGTTTGCAGACATTTTGACATGAACTGAACAGAATCAGGTTTGTAGGATGTTTTTTTTAATTTTAGCTCCGCCCACAAATGTTCTGTCAGACTGAGGTCAAGACAAATCCAAACCTTGACTTCCTTAAACTGTTTTCTGCCCAACTTGTCTGTTTCCAGATTGATGGATGGTAATTAGCTGATGTATTCCTGTCTTTCCGTCTTTGAACAATCCAGATCTGCTTTTGTGAAGCTGCTACTTTCCCTCTTAAATCCTCTCAGCATCAGATCCTCACTTTGAGCTGGAGTCTCTTTACTCCATGATTCACTGGAAGTTAATCTTCAGCTTCACTTTTTAACGCTTTCTGTGTTTGCTGAGTAAATATGCCAGATCTTTGCGGTATCTTTAACTCTGCCTACAGGCTGTTAGTCAGTAGAAGCTTATTTAACGCCTCGTTTGTGTTTTCTTTGTAGATATTAGCAGCCTGGGGGTGGGGGGGGCGCGGGGAGCTGCCCAGTATGGCCGCCATCTGCTGTTGCTCTGCCTCATCGAGTCTCAAAGATCCGCTGAGACGCCTCAGGGCGCCGTCAAACTGGAGAGTTTAAAGCTGGTTTCCAGCGTTCACAGTCTCTTGAAGAAGATGAGTAAATGCTGTCAGTGCTGCACAGAGAGAGAGGCTGCAGCTCCGCTTATCAATATCAGGCTGATCAATCAATATCAGGCTGATCAATCAATAACAGACCGACTTCACCAGGAGAAAACTGAATGCTGTTTTCTCCAAAACATTGACTTTGTTGCCCTTAAGCTAATTTGGAGAGAATTTGGCTGTGTGGTTCGTGTCATTGTCTTTGTAATTATCCTCACGTTTTAAGGAAAAATTCACACTTTGCTGTTTCTGCTTCCATTAAGATCTGCTGCTCCTAAAAACAACCCAAGCGCTTAAAAAATAAAACAGCCGGTTTTTGGCAGTAACTTTATATTTTCTGGGGCCTTTAAAATGAAACGTCACAATTCAGCAGGCACTTTCCTGTTACCTAGCAACCCCAGCTGAGCACATTGTCACCTAGCAACCCAAGCTGAGCTCCAGCACATTTGATCAGCTGGTTGTACAGTTGTATTCTCTGTACAATGGCTGCTGCAAAATACAAAGTGTTTTGTTGTTGCCTTACCATCCAGAAACCACTTTCTGCATTCTGGTTGGTTGTGCAGGAGGCTCCACTTCTGCTTTTCAAAATGTACAGTTGTATATTTGTGGCTTCCAGCCATTTTCACATGTAAGCGTTGAATTGGGGGCGTGGCCAGAAGAAGCTTATTTGGATTTAAAGTGACAGAGGCCCTAAAACAGTTTATCCCAGAATAATTAGGTTTTATGTTTCAAAGAAAAATGACAAACAGCTGAACTTTGTTCTGAAGCTTCAGTTCAATAATCCTTCAGTTTGATTCTGCAGGAACAGATTATTGACTGAAATGTCAAACCAGTTCTATTGCTGGTTTTTAAAGATGAACTCATTTCTTTTTTTTTTTTTTATTTCCAATGCATGTGAACATAAAAACAGGTCAAATCTACCTGTTCTGTTCTTAATCCGCTGACCTAGAAAGCAACATGGAATATCAGATTATCGCTCACACGACCTCAGCAGATAATCTGGGAACTGGAAGTGTAGATGAGACGGAGAAGCCAACATTCACTCTAATTTCTCATTTTCATCACTGAAATTAAACGTCCTGCTCTGCTGACCGAGAGGAACAACCTGCACATAATCTGATCAGATTAGTGATAATCCATAACCATCCGACTAATTTGTTGCAAAGAGTTATCCATGGCAATAATGACACTGTTTTCATACAGTAAAAACAGACAGTGGATGCTGGTACATTTTTTCTCCTATTTTTCACTATATTCACATTTTGTGAGACACAAATTTGGATTTTTATTAAAAGTTCAAATTGACAATATTTAATTCTGTGTTTGATCAGTTTATGTAATAAAAATGTTTCACATCCTGGAATGAGTTATAAACAAAAAACTGAACATTTTTTAATGAAATTCATTTTTTTTAGCCGTTCTTTAACTGTTTTTATATCCTCACACACCAACTGTTTTAAAACACTCCACCAGCATGAAGCAGTTTTGCCCAATTATACTAAAATTTGATATTTTGCATATTAAAAACCTACATTTATGTTTATCATACATGTTTTTCCCCAGAGTCTTTTTAGCTGTAATTGTTCATGAATTGATTTGTTCAGGCAGTGATGGGTTAAAGCTAAAGGTTAGAGTTTCTGCTGGATTTAATCCAGCTGAATAATTTTAGAAAAAAATGCAAAAAATTATGACCATTATTCATAAAAGGGAGTGTAAAACGAAATTTAAATAATAAGAAAAAACCCCCATATTTTCCCATTTCTTTTCTAAAGGAGTTAATAAGAGGCATGAAATGTTTACTAAAAAGTTTTTTACTCTTAACTGAACCGGCTGCATGTTAATCTTATTTCTCACATCATGCAGATCAGAGTTAATTTATTAATAAGATGAATTTTGAGTCGAATGTTGAAGCTTTTATAGAGATGAATAAAGTTGCAAACAAAGATATGAATATAAAACCAGACAGTAATAATCAGACTGGACTGAAAGGACAAATAAAGTGCAGTGATGTTTTATCAACGCTCCTTCGTGTGAATGTGAACCGGTTGGTAATTTAGTATTTAATCCTGTTGCTCTGTCACCTGATTCTGCCGTCATTAATTATGATCCACTTCAGCCCAGAATCATCTGCATGCAGGAGTGTCGTGTGGTTTGGCTCTTCAGATGCAATGAGCATCAGCGGCTGCTGAGGTTTTTTCATAACACGTCAATATCCACAAATACAGCCGAGCTGAACAGATTTTCCCAAGTGCCTCTTGAAAACCCAGAGAGTATCCTTCATCAGAAATTACCCTGATCAGAGCCTGGGCTGTAAATAGAGCCGTTTAGCCGCCATTTATCTTCTTCTCCTCCGTCCAGCAGGCGCAGAGAGCAGGAGTGAAATGGAGCTGCTGGCCGGACACGTGTGACCGGACATGGAGGCTTTCGGTGAAGTCAACGCCACGCAGGAGGAGCTCCGCTTCCTGCCCCCACCTGACAGCGACCCCAACAACCTCGGTTACCATGACTACCCCCCGAACATCCTCCCCCCGGTTCTGCCGGCCGGATTCGAGGGAGTGAATTTTCCGGAAGACCCCATCCGACTGCTGAGCGTTCAGGTACGGGTCGCGTTTCTATTCCCAGCCTCCGTCTTTAATTGGAGCAAAGAAAAGGTCAAAGGTTACATTTCACTTCACGTTAGCGTGAGAACGCCTGACAGCTGTTTGCTTTGGTTTGTTTGAAGGTGGTGTTGATCTTGGCCTACAGCACCATCATCGGGCTGGGGGTTCTGGGAAACTCGCTGGTCATCTACGTCATCTATCGCTTCAAGACACTGCGGACCGTCACCAACTTCTTCATCGCTAATTTGGCCGTTGGTATGTTCAGACACACACACAGTTCAGCGCTAAATTAGCTGCTTGTCAGTCATCCTTTTATTTCTATCTGGACGTAAACATGATAGAAATATATCAGGAAATCAGACAGGAACAGCAGGATGGGTTTTTTAGGAACGGAGCGTCTCTTAGCGTCTGTTTTTATTGGGTTTGATGTAATAGGTCATGACATGCAACTGTGTTAGCATCACAGTTAATAGCTTGTTAAGGTCACGTTTGGTTTAGAGGAATAATTTAGCTGTTGTTGGACAGCAGTCAAATTGGTAAATAATCTGCATGAGGAAGCTAACAGCTAATAAACTTAAAAATGTGAATAACCTGCCAATCATGACCACACTAGTGTGAGTGCTTGTATTTCTTATAAATAATGGAAAAATGGCTCAAAACGTAAACAATGTTGGATGAAGTTTATTGCGTTTTTAAGTAAAGTTGAGCTTGCATTAAGTTTTGAAAGGCTTTAGAAACTCAGATCATTTCTGTGTTTTCTCCTGTTAAAAGGAGAGTTGAAGTAAAATCCCATCAGAAGTGGCTTTTCATGTTGCATGCCTGGGATTGTGTGTTACATTTTCTGTTTGTGGAGACTCTTTCATTTCCTCCTGGGACAAAAGGTCCCCATGTTCGTTAATTATATATACATGTAGTGAGATGGCTTTAAAGGAAACTGATGCAAGTTTGTGTAATGTCTCTGAGCTAATCTAAAACATGCTGGACTTGATTAAGTCGTGGTTTGGTGACAGAAATCGAAATGTTCGCTCTCTTGTGTTAGACAGAATGAAACCTTTGAGCCGTTTGACTGACTGATCTGCTGATTTTAAATAAAACTCTGTCAGCAGCGATGAAGCAGATTTCTGCTCTGTTAAAGGAATTAAAACAGATGAAGAGTTTTACTGCAAGCAAAGCTGCATGATGACACAATTTGACTTATTTTGTTAACCAAAAGCACAAATGAGAGGAGACGTGGAAAAAGATTTCACTGGAATTTCACCATAAATATGTAAGCCCCACTTTTCTGTTTTTGTTTGATCAATCAAACCCGATTGCTGATTTTTAATGAGTCACATTCATTTTTAATCTGAACAAAAAAAACAAACAAACGTAAGACAAAGATAAAAAGTGACTCAGTGTGGTCTTTAAAACGATAATCAGATGCATTTTATGAGGAAAATAAGTCATATATTTCAGCGTTTTATCATGGATTTACATGAATATCTGCCTGCATGTATCAGGACTATAATGTTTACACATATGATGACGTTTCATGACATTTACTTTCCCTTTGGGATAAATAAAGTATTTCTGAATTTGAATTTTATCATTTGTTGTTTCTAAATCTTTTAATATTCAGATTTTGGTTGAGGTTTCTTGACCGCGGCTCGGGGGACGGGAGGAGGAGACAGAGTGGTCATTACCACTAAAACAGTCTTTGTATTGATTAGAACTGCGGTTCGTTTCTTGTTCTGAACTTCAAAGTCGGATCATAATGGCATCAGATCAAATGTGATTAAAGAAAAATCCGCCAAAGAAGCGAAGCAGGAGCTAACAAAAGGCGACAGAAATGAGCGTTAAATAGAAACAGAACTATCCAGCTGCCATCTGGACCCTGAAAGGTTAAACCAACAGAAAATGTTTTATACAGTAAATATGATTTAAAACAACTTTATTAGAGGCGTAACAATACACCAGAGTGTTGGTTGGGAATATGGGTTTAGATTCATATAAGATGCAGGAAATTTCAAGTAATTTGATCTGATTTTCAAATTTAAGAGATAATACAGAGGCACAAAGCATCACTGTTACAAAAGCTGGCTGCGCACTGAGCGCTCAGTCTGAGCGAATTAACAGAGAGCTGAGAGGAGGGAAGAACTGTTGCAGAAAAACCTCATAATTGAATGATGCTGATTTAATTTTCCAGGAGGGCTTGGTACTGGACCGCACTGCCAAACCTAACAAAAGCTGGTTCACTGACCATTCTGATTGGTCAGAAAACTGGCCTGACCAGAACACATAGAGAACGTATGGAGATGAGAGAGCAATGCAGGTTGCCTGAAGGTTGCCATAAAAGCAACCTGGGCTTTTATTACCATTCACCAGCCCTTAAAGGGACATGAACATTTTGGCCTAAATATGTTGTAATTTTTCTATCAACAAAGAAAATTGCTGTTTGTGATACACCAAAACTCATAACTCCTTCAAAAATGCCTAAACCCCTAAACCTCTTAACCCCTAAACCCCTAAACCTCTAAACCTCTAAACCCCGCTGCTGCCTCCAGAGTGCTGGAAGATCTGTGGCAGAACTACTTTATGCCCCGTTTACCTCGTTACAATGTTTCTGATTAATCCATGAGAATGGCACTAAAATGACATGATGGAGTCAGAAGAGGCCAATAAACCAAGACGATGCTTGACATGAGTTATTCGGGTCTCAGAGGGAATAATTAGTTTCAGTCTCATCGTTCACATGCAAGTAATTTTCCCAGAGCCACTGTTTGTATGTTTGATACATTTTATCAAGAACAACAACTTTAAGTATTCAATTTTCCTAAAATTTGAGAAGAGCTGAATGTCATCAGCATAGAGGCGAAAAGACGCATCAGAAAACGTTCCTGATTATTTGGTCAAAGGGGAAAATGTACCAAAGACTGAGCCCTGTGGTACACCACATGTCAGGCTGTCATTTTGTTCCTTTGCTTCCTGAGTCAGCTGATGCCTCTTTCATCTTTTGTAATTACTAATAATTGCTGCTTTTAGTCGCTCCACAGTTTTAGAAAAGAATAGTTAATATTGTGTTTAGAAGATAAATTACCTAGTAAGTAATTGATTTAGTTGTGTAACTATTTCATTTGAAACAAAGTGCCTTCAGATTCAAAGCGATCGTCCTACACTGCCTGCAGCGACTCTGTGAAAGGGCAGAGGAGTGAAGTCACCACTGAATCTTCAGCCTGAAAACCTTTAAATATTCAGAAAACGCCACCAGAACCTCAGAACCGCCAACACTTTCCCAGTCATCTGCTTCAGCACATGGCGGGCGATCTCACCTCCACTTTATTTATCTGAGTGCGAACAGGCGTGATTCACACATCCCACACCTCTACATCTGATGCCTGCCTAATCAACCCAATTTAATGTCTCTAGAGACTAAAGACCCAGATACTTAGGTGGTCTGACTAATCTGAGGACAATTCAAAAGTGTTTTTGAACAATGAACATGACGGCAGTTTATAAAATTAGATTTAGCAGGTGAAACAAATTGATTAAAACCTGCCAAACTAAATCCCAGTACTGGGTAATTAGCGCCCAAACAATAAAAACTGTAAGACAAAACATAAATATGCACAGGAGCTCGTCGATGAGGCACAGATAATGAGTTATAATGAGGTGCAAAGTAATGCTTTGGTATGTAAGCTTTTAATCAGGAAGATTAATTATTCATTGTTAACGATGTGATTAGAAATAAGAAAAACTGCAGGAGATAAGTCAGTAAAACCAACTTCCAACAGAGTAGGAAGGAACAGCAACAAGTTTCTAAATGTTGTTTAAAGTTAAAAGCATTTATTCCACTTTTCATGCAACAGAAAGATCAACTAAGATTGTTTCAACCAGCAGAAATCAGGAGGATCTTTTCACCCAACTTGAGGGAAGCAAAAAGAAAGGAGGCGACCAGATTGCTGCAGCTCGACTTGCTGCAGCTCGACTTGCTGCAGCTCGACTTGCTGCAGCTCGACTTGCTGCAGCTCAACTTGCTGCAGCTCGACTTGCTGCAGCTCTCACCTTTTCTTCTCATTATCAGGATCTTTTAAGATGCTTCGTCTCAGAAAACAAAGTACTCAGTTCTCTGCAGTCCAATCCGTGTCCTGCTTCCTTTTTGTCTGTTTTTGTTTTCTGTCCTGACATCGGGCCGTTGTCCCTGCTGTCCATTCAGAAACTCTTTGACCTGTTGACCTTTTAATCAACTCTTTACTGGTGGCTCCCAAACCTTTAGCTGAACTTCACTTTGTGTTCTTGGTAATTCAGTTACTGGTTGGTTGGGTTTCTTTTTTCTGACTTGCAGCAATATTCTTGGCTTTTTGATGCAAAGTGACTTTGACAGTTTGTGTTTTCTTGAAGGAAACTACGGTTGACAGAAGAATAATTTCAGGAACCGGCACCGTTGAAAGTTCCCTTTCTGATTTGTGTGATATGAACTGTCGGCTTCAACACCGATCTAAAGATAAGATCGCTGAAATGATGCCAGCAGGCCACTTTGTGTTTGGTTTTAGGTTTGTTTTCACTGCTTTTCATTGACTTTAAAATTGTCTTTTGTCTGATCGGTTGCCACCAGAGACATATCCTCCCTTCCAGTGAGAGAGGTAATCAGGACGGATCCTGGGTTTGAACGAGGGGGAGTAGGCTCTCATCCCCCAGATTAAAACACAAAAGCTTACCAAATGTGTTTTGTTTGCCGTCAAATATCTCAGTACACTTGAAGTAAGATAAAACTAACAAGTTCAGCAGGTTTTATGAAAAAGAAACATTACCCCATATTGTAAGTGCAGAAAAAGAACATCTTCAATTCATAGGACTTGTTTCCTTAGATACTTTACAGTCAGTTAATGCAAAAAACAGTTTTCTAGACATAAATGACAGTTTTACTTCTGGTAAAATCAATTCCAAAGAGACACAAGCTCAAAATGTGTCGTATCTGGGCATTTAGTTGAATTTATTGATGATAATACTCCATTGGGTGCAACATTAGTACTTCATGATCAAAGTCAAGTATCACTACTGAAGATAAAACCCAAGGAAGCTTTAATCTTATCTGTTTTCTTGAAGTATTAAAGGACGTTGATGGTGCACTTGGTTCATCCCTGAGGTGTTGGAGCTTTTCTCTCCCCTCAGTGATTCATAGGTCAGATTAAGGTTGGTCAGCAAAGAAAACATGCCTCTGTACATTACCAGATGGTGTGAAAAATGTTTTCACCGTATCAAATGTTTTTGTCATCATCGTCGTCATTGTCTTTGTGCCAAGCGGTCTCTGAATGGACGTCTTGCAGAAGAAGCTCCTGCAGCAGATTCACAGGTTGGCAGCTTCTGCCTGAAGGACCAGGTTGTTTTTCGCCTTCACTTTGTTCACGTTTCCTCCTGCGCTGTGTCTGATTCATGTGGCATTTCTTCACAGATGTTTAATTTCACACAATCCCCAACCTGCATCTGTTGACAAAAAGTGTTTGAGTCAGTTCATCCGAGGGTCAGAGCCCAAACTCAGGATTATTCCACGTCCAAGTTGTCAAATTAAGAAGCTCTTTTTGTTTATTGTGCGTTTTCTGGCCAAGTGGGATTTATTCAAAAATCCCACTTTATTCAAAATAGACGGATCCATGTTAACTACAAACAACTCAGCAATGCGATGACCCATTTACAGTTTGGGTTTAATCCGGCTCTGCACAGGCTGCATGAAAGCTGCAAGGCAAGGATTCACTAAAGAGGAACTTAATCCATGTCCTGTTGATATCTCAGCATATTTGGGAGGATTCTGGGTTTTACAAAAAGCCTCGGGACTTATCTACATTGTGATCATCTGGGGACAAAAGCTGACGTTTTTGGAAGGTGTGCATCCCCGTACATGTGGCGTAAGTCAGGCCAAAGTGAGTCCTCTGTAGTGGTGACAGGCCTGTGCTGCCTGGTTTCCTGCAGGGCTCTCAGCCGCCGGTGTTGATGGCGGAGGTCAGGGCTGTCAAACTCATTTTCATTTTGGGCCATATCAAAAATCTGAATGTTCTTAAAGGGCCAGTTGTGCCAGAATATGTTGACAAAACCAATTAAGCAGTTAAAATATCAATAAACAGCTGTTAAATTTTATAATTGTTTTAATGGGTTTTGCAATCAAAATGACAGATTTTGTGGTGCCAATTTAGAAATGTTTGTAAGGAATTTTTATATTTGCGCTAAAGTATGAAGTTAACTGTGACTTTTTATTACTTGCCGTATCAATTATGGACTAAGGCTGCAGCAGCCGTCACTTAAACTCTGTATTTCTTAACAATTTTGAGAAAATTTGCAGTAAAATCAGAAGAAAATGTGGAGATTTGTTGACTTTGTGTGAATTTTGCAGATTTGTGAAAAACTGGAGGGACTTAAGATGTGATCTGGAGTCTAGAGGATCACATGACAAGGCCAAATTTATAGTTTTATGGAAGTTAGAACCAAACATGGAGGAGCATAGAAGCTGAAAGCTGCTCCTCCATGTTTGGTTCTGGTTCTGGGGATGAAGATCAGAACCAGAACTTGAGAGATCTGCAGGTTCAACAGCAGCAGCAGCAGATCTTTAAGCCGTTTGGTGATTTCTAAGCTAACAGCAGGATTTTAAAGTCTATTCTCTCAGTGAAGGACTGTAGAACCAGGTTATGTAGAACTGGGTGTTGTAGAACCGGGTGTTTGTAGAACCAGGCGGTGTAGAACCAGGCGGTGTAGAACCGGGTGTTTGTAGAACCAGGTGATGTAGAACCAGGCGATGTAGAACCAGGCGATGTAGAACCAGGTGATGTAGAACCGGGTGTTGTAGAACCGGGTGTTTGTAGAACCAGGCGGTGTAGAACCAGGCGGTGTAGAACCGGGTGTTTGTAGAACCAGGTGATGTAGAACCAGGCGATGTAGAACCAGGTGATGTAGAACCGGGTGATGTAGAACCGGGTGTTTGTAGAACCGGGTGTTTGTAGAACCAGGTGATGTAGAACCAGGCGATCTAGAACCAGGCGGTGTAGAACCAGGTGTTGTAGAACCAGGCGGTGTAGAACCAGGCGGTGTAGAACCAGGCGGTGTAGAACCAGGTGATGTAGAACCAGGTGATGTAGAACCGGGCGGTGTAGAACCGGGTGGTGTCTCTATCTTCCTGGTTCTAGTCAGGACTCCAGCAGCAGCGTTCTGGACCTTTGGTTTGTCAGTCAGACCTGTGAAGACGCTGCTGCAGGAATCTGAGACTTTAGTCCTCTGGTCCTGGAAATGTTCTGCAGCTGGGAGAAGGCCGTCCTGAAGGTTCAGGTCAGAGGTCATCAGGTCAGGTTCTGCTGAGAGAGAGGTGAGGGTGAAACGGATCACCTCAGGGAACATGTTGGTACTGTGATCTGTCTGAAAGCCAAACGGTTATGGAACGAGTGATGTAGGTTTTCTGTTCCCTCAGTGTTTGATGAACTCACCCCAACCTGTCTGTAATCATGGAAATGTTCAGTAATAATTCACCTGATGCCGCATCGCCTCGTATGTTTGATATTTATTTAGTCCTTATGCAGCTGAATGCTTTCTTTGTTAAACTTCTTCCTCTTGTGTCTCCACATGATGTTTTAGGTCACATTCCAGCTGAATTGCAGAAAAGTGTAATGTGATTTCTTTAAACATTGTTGCTTCCAGCTGCTTTAAACCGAGACATGAGACGACTGGCTCGTCATGTTCGGTTTGTGTCTCCGTCCCCCCCGTCCCGTCCCGCTGCGTAACGCAGCTTCTTCCCTTTTGATGTTTCCCATGTCTGCGCTGAGCGTGTTGCTCTCTCTCCCCGTCAGTCGTCTGAGGAAACCAGAATGTCGTCTTTTCTGGCCGAATGAACAAGCTGTAATGGAGAAGAAGTGGCAGGCGTCCATTTTGTACTTTTTCAGCACTTGCATAATGAGAAAGGCAACAATGCTGCTGAGAGGTTCATAATGTGAACGAGGCCGTGAGCCTTTTGTGCCAGACCGACCCGGTTTCAGAGGAGAACCATCCCAGAAGTGGGGCTGAAGCAAACAACGCAGGCTTGAGTTTGAAATGGAAATTAGACCAGTGCAAGGCTGTCAAATGAACCTGAATAAATGATGCCATTTTATCTGCCATCACAAGGCTGAGGCATTAAAACAAAAACTGACACTTTCTGCCTTTTATTTTTCTTCTGAGAACTGAATAGGAAGGAGGAGAAAAGAGACGTTTGAAAAGCAGCAGCAGAGGCAACATCTGAGGGAAATATGACTCAGTGAAAGTCAATAACAGCTTTATAGACTGGAATAATCGGAAACTCTGCGCCGGACGGCCACAGAAAACGGTTAATTTAGAAGAGATTAACTGAAAACTCTGGAAATGTGAGTTTAAAATGACGTGTAGGAACCTGGAAACGCTGCTGACCGCCGACTCTTCAAGACAATTAACTTGTTTCTTAACCTGTGAAAATCTGCTTAGATGCACATTTGAAAAGTTTAACCTGAAACTTAAATAATAGAATCCACAGATTTTAATATTTCTGTTTATCTATGTATTATATATTTAGCACCCAGATAAATAGGGCGGATGAATCCCAGCAGTTTGTTTCTGATTCATTAATTCAGACTCAATCTGCTTTTCCTTAAAATAAGGATTAACTTCTGGAGTAAATTTATTCAGTTCAGCATTTGACATTTGTAGCAAATTCTAAGAATGATGGAGGATAAACTAGACTTATTTGGGTTTAGATTCAGGCAGATGAGAAACTGGCTCTTCCTGTGTCGCCTGCTGGGAGTTTGATTTCAGCTCTGCTTGTATATTTGAGTTTTTTTCTGTTTATTTGGTGGCAGGTTGGTTTCCTTTTGAAATGCTGCCGTTTGATGTTGCTGGTTCTGTTTTGGAGATTTCAGCTCTCGGTCCCAAATATTCATCTGATTTGTTTGTTTAGTTGCAGCTTCTGGAGAAATTGACATGAAAAGAGTCTCTTCCTGCCGTCCTTTGTGGAAGTAAACATGCTGTTAAAGGAGCTTTTTGTCAGTTGTGTGTCTGATTTAAGACACAACTTGATTTGTTGTTGCTACTAAAAGTTTCTGGATGTTCAGGATGAAGCTAAAGGATCAACATGCTCCTTCAGATCTCCTTTTATTTGAGAGAGTTTTGGTTTTTCTTTTCTGCTGAAGGTTTAATAAGGAACATGAAACAGAGAAAAATGGAGAAAGTTTCATGTATTCAAACATCAGAAGTTCAGGACGAGTTCTGTCAGGACTAAGGAAGCCTGGAAAGCAGAGCGGATGCTTCATTTTCTTTAAACCAATAAAAGTTTTGCATTTAAAATAGATATCTGCTGCTACTTCCTCCTATACTATAATGTCCACTGCCTGGCCAAAAAGAGTCAAACACTTTGATCATTACATACATTTGTTGTGACTTTATTTGAATAATCTTTTGCAATGTCACAATATTCATTTCCATCCGATGCTGCATTAATTTTTACAAAGATCTTGTGCTGGATTGTTACTCCTGGACTAGTTTTTGGTAGTTTGGTGACTCCTGGTTTGTCTTTTCTAATTTCTTCATTTCTCTCTTCCTGTTGTTTCCATCGCTCTTCGCCTCGAGGCGCCACATTAAAAACAAAAGAAGCCAAACTGCAGCCGACTCGGTGCAACGCTTCGGTTCTGGTCTAATCCGCCCCGACAGAACGCGCTTATTGAAAACTTAGTCATCTAAAGTCCTTGTGTTCTGCAGGGTTTGACCCCGACCCGCCTTGTGGGACCTTCGGAACCGCAGAGTCAGATTTAATGTGTCGTCAGAGGAAAGGTTCATCTGCAGCTGCTTTTACTCTGAAATTCAACCTGAGAGAGAGAAGAGTCTGAACAGTCCAGATGCTGTGACGTCTGTAACATCTTCAGAAAGATCTATTTTTATAGATCCTTTAAATGCTGAATTTACTTTAGACCAGACTTCATGTGTTTACAGTAAGATGTTGCACATAGTTGACAGAATGACAAGATGCATTTTTCTCATGTTCTGCACATCAATTCCTCTCTATTCTGGTTTATCTTTTTGCCAAATGCATTTTAAATCAAATGTTTGCTTACACTGCATAAGAAGACACACAAGCTTTTTTTCTTATTACCTGACTAAAACAAATCCTGCCTCTGTCTGCTAGTCATCAAAACTCTTATTATTTTCTCGTATTTATTCCATTTATTTATTTGATCATTTATTTTTTGGAAATTTACTTGACATTAACAAAATGTTCTTAAACTCTGGAGTTTACATTCATCTCGTTATTTGGAGCTTCCTACTGAATTGTGACTCAGTTTTAATGTCTTCTTGTATCTTTTGTCTCGATTTTTCTTTCATAACTACATAGATTGTAACGCATTAATAATTTAAAACAATGTTTTTTGTTTTACATACAAAGGTTCCAACCCAAACTTGTGTATTGGTATTTTTCATAAGCCCATAAGAAACCCATAAAAACAATGATGGACGATGAAGCAGGTTCATTTTTGCTTCAGAAATTGAAATGATGTTTAAAAAACATTGTTTTGTTCCCGTTGGCCAATCAGTGAAGCTGTTAGAGATTAAAATAGCATCTCAGTGCTAAACGTGTAGCAGCACACAGACGTAAAAACGTTCATGAATGAAACTCTGTAAAGCTGAATGAAAAGCATTTTGCACCAATCTGATGGTTTAATAACCTAAAAGACAAACGGACAGGATGGACTTCAGACACTCGGACCGTCTCTGTCTCAGCTGCTGACCCCACAGAAACACTGATTTACACTCAAATTAGTTTTTGTCTTGTTCACTTTCGTCTTCCAGGTAATCTTTCTGCTTCCCAGGATTGGGATTATTTTAAAACATATCCAAGAGGATTACTTTCATGGCTTAAAAAACAACAGGAATAGCATCTAACCTGGACGGCTGGACTGGGTTGCACTCAGTTACAGGAAGTGAGGTAAAGTTTGCATCCTGTCCATTGAGTCGTGGTCTGATTGTTGGTTTGATGTTTGGCTTCATGGTGGCTGCAGAGGTCATGTGACCTGCTGTCTGTGGGTAAATCTCTGGGCAGATGGCGTCACGGTTCCCCCAGCTGAGCCGGGCTGGACTCTGAGGCTCGGTTCTGCCTCTGCGCTCGACCTCAGCTGACTCAACAATAATCTCTGGATCGTGACATAAGAGCAGGCCTGAAGGAGCGTCATGATAAATAAAGATCTGGGGGAAAATAATTTAGGATTTAAAAGCACAACAGACAAATTAAACCTGATGGGGAATTAAACCACATCAGCTTAAAGGATTTGACTGTTTTAACTTTGCCTGTTTGAAAATAACGTGGAGCTGCTTTATTTGTCTTTTCTTGTGGTGATTTGGGTCCATTTCAGTTATATTCCTGTACAAACATTTAAAGTTATGCTGTGACAAACTGTATCCACATTAAAATGAAAATTGTTGCATCATCCGACTCACAGCTGCCTTTCTGCAGCTTCTTTCTCTTCATGGAGGCTCATAAATCTTTAATGAGCGTTTCTATTTATCTAAAAGACGATTTTGCGCCTCGGATATAAACGCTTGAAAAGTAATTCGCTTGGCTTGTTGCGCTGCGTTGGCCTCCTCCTCCGTCTCGTTGTTAGCAGGATGGATGCAGTTTGCGTAACGTTCAGAGCAATCATCCTCGACCAGCTGAACGATCAGAGTGATTAATTATCCATCATGAAGGGAAAGATGCAAATCCCAGAGAGGTCTGCTGGAGGACTGATGCTCAGCGACTTCTGCTGCTCATTCAGAAAACATTAACTGGAGGAGAGACGTTTCTAATGACAGCAAGATCAACTACTTCAAAGCAGAATATCTGGTTTTGCTTTGTAAACTATTTAGATATTCATTTTTATCTGATCCTTCCCAAATCAGACAGAATTAGACTAACGGCTGTTAGTTGGTTTGTTTATCCATTGAGCTTCGCTCGGCTAGTTGCAGCAAGCAGGAGATCAGATCCATGAAGGCAGAAGTTCCAGTCAATAAAGATAAAGATATTTTGAGACTATTTGAAGTTAAACATCCTGTAGTAAGTAAGTCAGTTAAACTTCATGACAATAGAAACATACTGGACCAGTAATGCTGCTGATTGGAAGGGTTAAAGGTGAAAGTATTATCTGAATAAAGCAGGATGTTTCCAAACAGCAAATCAGAGAAAATAGCTCAGACTTTCCAGCACGGCAGTGGAGGGGTGATGATCTGGGCGCTGAGTTGAACCTCATTGTATTCTAGTTTTCTCCTGCTTTAGTTTTACTTCTAAAACAGCTAATCTGAAAATGACCTGTCACCAACGGTAGAGATGTTGGATAAGAGGCTCACTGATAAATCTGAAGGAATAAATTTGACTGAGCTGCTTTTCTGTTTCATCAGACTGGAGCCGTGATGTTGGCTCTGATTTGTTTTTGATGGCTGACATATTCCATGTTTGGACAGTTATTCTCTCTGGTTTTAAATACTGTGGAGCTGGAAGAATTTTTCCTCTTACATTTTTACTTTTGGACGGTTGTTGTGACGTGTAACCGTGGCAACAGGGTATTGCTTTTACAACTGGGAGCAGCTAATTAGGTTCTCAACAGCAGCAGAAAGAGGAAAGAATGAAGATGCCATGTTGACCTAGTCAAAGTCCAGGTCCTGTGATTGTGTGCTGTTTTTGACCTGTGTGTTCTGGTCCTGCAGCCGACCTGCTGGTCAACACGCTGTGCCTCCCCTTCACGCTGGTCTACACCCTGCAGGGGGAGTGGAAGTTCGGCAGCACGCTCTGCTTCCTGCTGCCCTACGCCCAGGTCCTCGCCGTGCACGTCTCCACGGTAACGCTCAACGTCATCGCCCTGGACCGCCACAGGTGGGTGGAGCTTAAAGCATCAGACTGTCAGACGTCGTTTGATTCTTTAAACCTTTAAATACTTCAGACCTGAAAACCTCGTCAGGTTCAATAAACCTGTTGATTGATTTTTGATAAATGATCTTAAAAAATTAATTCTCCATCGTCTCACAGAACAGATGATAAATAAAATCCACTTTTTGATAGTACCTACATCATCGTGTCGTTTGCAGTTTGTTTTGTAGAAAACAAAAAGAAACATTTTTAAAAATCTAGAAGAAACTTTATTAAAATCGTATCTGTTATGAAACAAATGTAGATATATTTATTTTCAAGATTTTACTTTTAATAATAATAATTTTATTTAAGTATTTTTTCATTTTAAAAGTAGAAAAAGGATTTTCATAGAAGTGAATAATAAATATTTTGAATTTCATCGTTTTTCCTGGTTTCGTCTGGATTCCTTCGTCTGATTGGCTGAATGTTGGTTATAATAAATTATTCAGAACAGCAGGAAACCTGGAAACATATTTTACTCATTTTTGACAAAAAAAACAAGATCTGATTTTCATAATTTAAATTTGTTCTACCTTATGGAGGATTTCAGGCCTGCCGGACATGTGAAGCACCGCAGGCTGCAAGATTTGCATCCAGAATTAAATTTTAATCCAGGAAACAGCAAAGGATTAAATTTTAAACACTGTTATATTACATTTAGTCCACTGAGATTCTCCTGAGGGCCTCAGCAGTGTCATGATGAGTTTTCTTCTCTTTCTGTCTGCTGGGGAGAAATCCCTGCTGTTTCTGCCTTACTTACATTTTTATGAGATATATGCATTTTATTCTTTGTTTTGTTTTTTTCACATATTTCTTCTTTTCATCTCTACTTTCACCTTATTTGATTTACGAGTTTTTATTTTCTCTATTTCTCTGCTGTAATTCCAGTTCAGAGTTTTGAACATAACCACAAATAAAAGTTTGATTAATAACCATGTAGTGTGAGAAAATGGAAAATCAACAAATATTGGCAGAGATTCAGTCCAGTAAATAAAAATCATGCTAGATGTAACCTGAAGTTCACTAAAATTAGGATTTATAACATGATATTTTGTTGAATTGATCCGTTAAATGCTCTTAAGTTCCTTCAGGTTTTTGCAGTTTTCAGTTCTGCTCAGTAAAAATGGCTCAAGGGTTCAGTCTCTGATCCATTACGTTTCTTATGTTTTTAAATCTCTATTAAAAGCAACAGTTAAAACCACAGATTCACATGCATTGATTTAAAACACAAGTTCTCATAGTTTGCTTTTCTAGGAAACTGAGAATTAACAGAATTATTTGTATTCTGCGTAACGTGAGACATATTTTTGTTTTAGGTTTTACTTTCTTCATTTGGCAGAATTGCCTTTTAAGTGGCATAATGGGTAAAAAAAGGAAAGAAATAATTTAACTTAATTAAGTTGGTTTGGCTTCATTTAACACAAAGCTGTTGAGTTCAGTTTTATTGGACTGAGATCAGGAAAATAAAAACATTCTAGTTATATTTAATTGTTTGGAGGAAAAATGCCTTGAACTGAATAAAATGGAAAAGGTTCAGTTGACAGGGACTTTGTTTGTTGCCAGAAAATTCACCAGCTATCCAAGAAACGCTTCTTCAATCCCTGGACAGGAAAACATAAAAATGTTGCTGATGCAGAGCCAATTAACTTTCTCTAATTCTTAATCAAACATTTTTAAATGATTTGCGTTCAGAATGAGTTAAAGGAGTTCCCTGCTATACAGAAATGAGAGCTTTTCTTTTGGGTGACCATTTGCTGCCGATGTTCAGCACCTGCTCAAACCGACCCGAATCGTTTCTGTTGAGCTTTAAACACTTTCCAGCTCCGGAGGCCAGAGGAAACTTTTAATCTCACCTTTGCACAGGTTAAACTCTGGCCACTGCTCAGGTGTTCTCGCGCTTTTGTGCTTCAGCTTTGGCACCACAGGGAGCGACGCTAGCTTTTAATCCACAGCAAACAGATGGCTGCCAGAAGACCGCAGAGGTACACTTGGCTGACGAACGGTGCATTCACCAAATATAAATAAAAAGAAAGACAGAAAAAAGAGCGGTGGAGACGATAACGACTCCGGGTGTTAATCTCTACTGTTCACTGGAGGCAACAACTAAAAATCAGGACAACAAAGTCAGCTTGTCTTTGTTTCACCTCCAAAATAAGTATCAGCCAGACACGTTTACTGCAGTGTTTGATTTCATTACCTTCAGATCCAACAGTTTAATCATTTCATAACTTTGGACATTCTTCAGCATTTTCACAGAATAAGACTTGGTCACCTCAGATTAAAAGACTTTCTGATGGCAGGAAGTGTTTGAATTGATCCAGTTAGGCTGCTAATCAGGCAGATTAATGAGTTTTCTCAGAGTTTCAGTCAGGCGGTTAATTAGCCATCAGAGGGAGGAGCTGTCATGTTGGCTCCAGTCTACCTGCTCTCACTATAACCAGGGCTGTTGATGGATTCCTGCTTCCTGATTCTTCCCAAATTACCAACACAAAAATGATGTCGAACTTTTACAAACATTTACAAAACAGCCAAATAATTAAGAGGTTTTCAAATTTATCTGTGAAAATTATTTTAGGGGAAGCTAAGTGCGCTTTTCAAAGTTAGCAAATGTGGTAAATGAAAAATTAGCTTTGCTATTAGCGCATTAGCAGAAATACCCACCACTGCAAAGGAAGAAGCTTTTACCTACTACAGGTTGGTTTTGGTGTCTTTGTACCTTTTAATGAATTAACTCATTTATTAATTCTCACTTACTTTAGTACAAAAATAATCAAAGATAAACGGGGTAGAAAAAATTTCCCCATTATTTGACTGTTCAGGTCGTTGCCCTGGTTACGGCTCAGGTCGTTGCCCTGGTTACGGTTCAGGTCGTTGCCCTGGTTACGGTTCAGGTCGTTGCCCTGGTTACGGGTCAGGTCGTTGCCCGGGTTACGGGTCAGGTCGTTGCCCGGGTTACGGGTCAGGTCGTTGCCCTTGTTACGGTTCAGGTCGTTGCCCTGGTTACGGTTCAGGTCGTTGCCCTGGTTACGGTTCAGGTCGTTGTCCTGGTTAAAGGAGAGCCGGCCAGTCTTGGTCTTTTCCAGTTATTAATGTGTTTTTGTTCCAGGATTGTTCTTTAATTTATTAAAGTACCTAACAGTTGATCTTATTAAAATACCTATCAGTTGATCCAAACAGGCATCAAACCACTGAAATGCGTCCAGTCGTCTTCAGTGGTGGGCCGTCCTTCATCAGAGGAAACCAGAGCATCCCTGAACAACGTGTGAAACGATTATTAGTTACATGTTTCTCCCTCAACTTTTCTTGACATTTTGACATTTTTATACAATGTCAAGAAAAGTTTTTATTAAAAAATGCCAGTAGGCATTTGAGTGTTTTTTTTTCTCCTGCCTGTTCATGTTTATGTCACCGTCGTGTTTTACCACTTACCAGTTCAGCCTGACTGGATTTCCTGTTGGTTCTACGGATTCCAGCTGTAAGTGGAATTGAGTTTCATTAAAGTCCTTCATTAGCTTTTCACCTGCACCTCTTCATCTGCTCTTTATGTATGCATCAGAGCCCCAACCGTTCTCAGAAACGGTGGCAGTGAATAACTTGGCATTCCTAATGAGACTGCAGCTGGAATCACAACAGCAAGCTCCAGATCTGCAGCTCTGGCTCAACATAATAACATAGTTATATTTCTTATCATAGTTAAGCTTCATTGGTTTTCCTAAGTTGATGGTAATTGGAGAATAATTTACAGTCTGCAGGAAGGAAGAGGATCTGAGTTTAACTGGATGGTGTTTCGGCTGAATGACGAAAAATGTTCAATTTAGAGGTTAAATTTAACATAGCATGTGACTGTAGTCGTATCAAGTACCTTCTGACAAGATTAATAATCTTTTGGCAAAATGAAAGTTTCAATCAGTCATAAAAAGCTGATTAATGGGCTGAACACTAACTAGACCCTAAAAACTCTGCCAACTGGACTTACCTCTGCAAACATGTCCTGACTGGATGATTACCTTGTAATGAGTAAAATGATATTGATGCAATGAGTAGCTTCTCATTTATTGGCCATCGATGTTAAAGACACATTCAATAGTCGTGGAAAAGATGTTGGTCTGTTTAAAAAGGGTCAAATTATTAGCAGAGAAAACATCTAAGGAGATTTCAGAAACTACTGACCAACACAAAACTAAAAACTGGAAGGAAAGAGGGGAACCATTGTTTTATGAGAAACTCTGATCGGTGATCAATAATTGATTTCCTATATCTTGCAGCAGAATTTTTACTGTTAGATATTTCTAACAGTCATGATTCACTCATGGTGAGTTACCTGAGTGAAGTTGGCCCCCCCACCTTCTTCAAATCAGACAAAATTGGTGTCAAACGTTTGTGCTACGTTTGTGCTGGTTTGTGCAGCAAAAATTTTCGTTTGTGCCGCTATCATTTAAAAGATATAATGTAGTAAAGTCAATTGACACCCATTTGACCTGATTTGAAGAAGGTGGGGGAGCTGGTTGACCTTTGATGACCTATATATACTATTATTAATATCAATAATAATAGTTTATAGTGCTATCATTTTCAATGATAGCAATACAAATGAAAGAAAAATCCTGCACAGACATAGCGCAGTTGATTGACACCAAATTTATTTATTTTTGCAAATGTGAGCAGGGCCAGGGGAGGTGGTTGACCTCTGATGACCTCTAAAAACATTTTGTTATATCTTTAAAATGATAGCGGCAAAAACAAAAAAATTTTGCTGCACAAACCAGCACAAACGTAGCCGAGTTGATTGACACCTATTTCGTCTGATTTGAAGAAGGTGGGGGGGCTGGTTGACCTCTGATGACCTCTAAAAACATTTCATTATATCTTTAAAATGATAGCGGCACAAACGAAAATTTTTGCTGCACAAACCAGCACAAACGTAGCACAAACGTTTG
>CAEFZY010002915.1:0-39054 GCA_903066815.1 Brachyrhaphis roseni
GGGGGGGGGGGGGGGGGGGGGGGGGGGGGGGGGGGGGGGGGGGGGGGGGGGGGGGGGGGGGGGGGGGGGGGGGAAGGAAGAAGGGGGCTATAATTGTAACTGCAGCACATGAGAGGACATGCTGACTCTACTTGTTACAAAGTTGAAATGAGCTAGAAGAAAGTTTAGATGGAACCGTCTTTCACAGCGTGGGTGTGTGTGTGTGGGGGGGTGTGCAGGCATGTGTGTGTGTTTTTGTATTTGTAGCAGCATTTCAGTTTAATTTGCCCAAATGCACTTGAAAATGATCCAAAAATAAGATCTGCTCTTCTACACTCACTTTCTAAAGAGCAAACAAATGTTGCTACACGTTGCTGTGCTGCTGGGAAATTGCTGTAATTCGCTCCAGTATGTTTCAGAGGTGTTCAAAAATCCAAATCCAATTGCATAAATTATTTCATGAAGACCTTCTGTATTTCGAAGCTCAGCATTACTTTTCTTTAGATTTACGCAAGTTGTGGCAGAAATCGACATGTTCTTAAAACCTTTAGACCTTTGATGGACAGTTGAAACCAGAAGTTTGTTAAATCAGTTTTAGGTCAGAATCACCAAAATCATTTCTATATGCTAAATGCAACAGTGATGAGATTTATTTTTCAATTCAAAATCAGATGTTTACATACATTTCCTCAGAGTTTGGCAGAATTGCCTTCGAATTGTAATGACTTGGGTCAAACATTTTGGGTTTCCTTCTACAATAGCAAAATCTGTTCATCTCCTAAACACAGAACCAGTCTCTTCCTGAGCAGTGTGATGGTTGTACATTCCCATCATGTCTGCTCTCACATTTATTTAAATAGATGAACACAACACCTTCAGTTATCAGTAAATTGTTCCTAAACATGAACCAGACTTGTGCAGTTGAACCTATCACAAGTTTTCAAAGTCATGACATCACCATCTGGGCTTTTCGTCATGGTTTCAAAAGATAAAGTAATTATTCTGTATGAAAGTTTCACACTTTGAAGAAGATTGTCTCCACTTAGCGCAGTATGCACATAACTCTTCTACCAGTCAAAGCTTCATCAACACGTCATAATCTGCATCAGATTCTGCTGCTCAACATGTTTCTCAGACAGGTCAGATAAAGAAGGATTCTCAGGCGCCTCTTTGGACTTTTAATGCTGTTTTCCTTCGTGTCATGATTGTTCCGGGTTCTGACCGGCTCTGAAAGGTGAGGCGAGCCTCAGTACTGGTTGATCATCTCCATCCTCCAATTGCAGCCGTTCAGTTGATCGAGAGTTGTGGCGAATGCGTGTAGCTCATGACAGTAAGGTTTGATCTGAAACAAGGCATTAAGATATAAAAATGGTAGAACTTTTTGTAATGTTTTTGTTTACTTGTTACCCATCAGTATTAAAAGATGCTGAAACACTACAGCTATCAACGTGTCAGTTGGTTTATGATGCCTTTAACAATTTAACTGAGGCGTTACACACTCTTGGTTTTTGGATGGCAATCCTTAACCCTCATTGATCTTTTTACATAACTGGAGCTTCCTAACCTAATCTCAAGTTGTTTTCCTGTTGTTTTTCGGCTTTTTTTTTTTTTTTGCTTAATCCCTATCGACGGCTGTCCTGAGCTCAGTGAACCTCGGCTCTTAGGTCTAGTGTTTCTTGCTCAGCACTTTTCTCATTGAATTTTCTGTCTTTGTGATCATTATTCAATCTGTGTTACACTTTTACTGGCAATTTCCTCTGTGAATGGCTGCACCGAATAGAGCAGAAAATTGTGCAACTATTCAGTAAGAAGAACATCATTTGTGGTAAGTCGTGCCCTCTGACAACGATCATTCAGTTTTACTATTCAAATCAAACACTTGACAAGACATGTATTGTTTCGTTCCCCAGAAGACTCTTGGGTAGAAATTGAATGTTAAACAGGAAGGGAGAAATTTCTTATTGAAGTGAACTGAAGATGTCAGAGGTAAAAAAATGTAATGAAACAGAAGTGCCTTAAATTTACATTCAGACACCACTCAATGGAATAAGCACAAAAAGCTGTGAAATCAGTTCCATTTTACACAAAGACACTTCTAACCATTCACTATTTAACATGTAGAATTTCCAATATATATGTAAAAGAGTACTGGATCCTAATATCACTAAAGACAAATAGAAGACATGAAAATAATATAAAATAGGACAGATTGGGATTAACAATTCACTCATTCGGAATGTAATTATGAAAGAAAGGTTCAGTTTTGTGAACACTAGTTGTGACCATATTGATCAGTGTACCAAAACATATTAGGATACAAACTAGAATTCATGTGATAGAATAAACTGTAATTAATGAGATCTGTAAATTTAGAAGAAAAAAAAAGTGCTGTATTACTACAGCCACTTTTCCACTAATCAAAAAACATGCTTCTATATCAAACCATGATCTATATTTATTTAGACGGTGATCTATGTTGTGTACCATTCTGCCATAGAACTGACTACATTTCCTGTCAATGTTTAGATAATGAATAAGTTTGGTTTTCAGAGCAATATGCATGCTTATGAGGCTTGAGTTGTTTCCGTGACAGATTTCTACAAAGGGTTTTCTTGGCATCACAGTAAAAACCTCAATTTTTTTTTTTTTTTTTTTTTACACATCCGGCGAGGTGTTGGCATTTTTACTGCTACGACCTCTCATTTAAACAACCATATATTTTGGTGACAATGAGACATAAAACTCATTATGATCAGTTTTATTTCTCGCTAAAGTGAAAACATTTGCAGCCTCCTCAGCATTGTTCCTAATGTGCAATGGCTGCTTTCGCTGATGAAGCCATGTTTTTCACTGCAGCAATCAACACAGCTGACTACACCATTTCACTGAAGTGACTGGAGTTCTGGGTCGGACTCGTTGGTACAGTACTGAACTGGTTCGGGTTTCACCTAAAGAACAGGGACTTTTCAGGTTTAGTGACCTGAACCTTCAGAGACACATAAAGACAAAGTCGGCCTTCCTTCACCTTTCATTGAAGGACTAATGTCCCAACAAGATCTTGAAAACCTCATCCATGTGTTTGTCTTTAGTCCAATTGATTACTGTAACATTATCATAGATACTCCTGAAAAAAAATAAATAGCAGCTGATTAAAACAGCTGTTGCTGGCGTTCTCATGAAAACCAGGAAGATAGAACAAATCGCCCGAGTTATAGAGTCCTTCCACTGGCTCCCTAGAGCTCAGAGAATAGACTTTAAAATACAGTAGTCTGTAAATCACTGAACAGCTTAGCACCACAATGCATTAAAGATCTATTTTTGCAATGTAATATTTATTTTTCGTATTATGTAACACACTTAGAACAGCCTTGTTGCTCAAATGTGCTAAACAAACAAAGCTGACCCGCGAAACTACACAAATGTCGGTTCATACTCTTCTTGCAAGTCTGCAATTGCAAGCCAGACAGCAAGGTCTGTTTTATATGTTAATGTTTAAAACTGGCTCCATACAAGCAACTGAACATTTGCTGGGCGTGTGCAGGTTTACCTTCCACATCTGTGATCTACTCAATGCATAATACCAGGTTACACTATTTCCACGCACACACCACCACATGCAATAAGGAGCTGGACACCAACACTCATCGTGTAACTGCCGGGCAGACCTGCAATCAAAGTTCTCACTCACATCACACAGTCGCTAATCCATATGGGGCTGGAACCACAGAATTTATGTTTGTGGAAACTCACCTTGCAGAAACAAACAAACAAATTGTCCAAAGTTTGACGAAAACATGGAATTCTCTTGGAGTTCATAGAACGGAATCATAGTGTGTGTATCCTCCTAATAAAAACAAGGTAATATTTAACGAGATAAAGATTACAGTTTAAGTGAACAGCACATTAATAAATCTGCCAGGTAATTAGAAAAGGTTTATTTGCAAATAATTTTGTACTGCAACACTTTTCAGCGCCGTCATTTTCCTGTCGACTCCTCGCTCTGTGCTCTGTGGCCAAACTATACATTAATGAAACTCCCTCACCCGCAAATGTTTTTAAAGGTTTTCGGCTATAATTCAGTCTGTCAGATCTCTCAAAGACCTGATGGTTGTTGACAGCTTTCCAGAACTCTATATAGTGTCTGTTAGCGCCCAGGGCTCTTCGCCGAATGCTGTGTATGCAATAAATAAAAAAAAAAGAGTTCCTCCTGAAGCTGGTGACAAAACTGCCAAAAACAAGTCAGAAACAGGCAGCAGTGAAACCTGGTGACATCCGCAAACGCTGATGCATCACTCTACCTCTTCAGCAGAAGTGTTGAGTGGAGACATACTGTATGCTATAAACCTAAAAATGACGGACAAATAAAACACAAGCTTTATTCACTCAGTCGGCATAAATGTATCTGCTTTTAATGAGTAAAACCGGCTTCATGTCACACAACCTGCCTGAACGCAAACCGAGGTTATAAAGTTGATAGCTTATGAGAGGAATTTATACAACAGGCTACTTTTGGTGCGTGTAATTAAGTGAACCAACGACTGAATAAACAATTTCCATTCATTTATTAGCCGCAACTTTAAAAACACTGACAGGCGGACTAAAGAAGATTGATTATCTTGTAACAGAGGCACCTGTCAGGGGATGTGATATATTAGGCGGCACCTGATCAGTGAGTTCTTGGTTTGAAGTTCATGTGTTGGTCTGAAGGAAACGGACATGCAAGTGATTTCATTGACTTTTTCAAAGGCCAAGTTGTGATGGTTGGCAAAATGGGTCACTACGTCTGAGAAATAGCAGGTCTTATGGGGTAAACTTGTAATACAACAGGTAGGGTCTGCTAATGGAGGTTCAATGATGACTAACTCCTATGACTAACACAGCAGTCCCATGGTAACAGGTGTTTTGGGTTCACTGGGAAAAAAAATGAGGGGAAAAAAAAGTGCAGCACCAGTTGCTGCTTTCAGGATACTAATATTTGATGGTTGTCTGTTTTCCAGGTAGCTTATTAAGTGAAAATAAAATATTTTATTCTGCTAGCATGTTTTGTTGCTTTTGCTGGTTTTCTTTAAAAATATTGGTATACTAAATTCCTTGCAGTCAAGAATAATGGAAAAATATTCTCGGTTGGTGTTTGTGATTTGTTACTGAATTTATTTTTTTTTTTTTTGAACAGTCAACATGATCTGCAAATTTGAGTTGTTAAAGTAAGCCAGGCGGAAGGTGCTGTTGCTACCACTAGAGAGCAAAACTTAAAACTGACAGCTGAGAGCGGGAAGATTTATCATTTCCAACCAGAATAAACACAATTTCATTCAGCGGCCGTGCAGAGATGAAGCAAATCTGAAACAACATTTAAGGCAGATAAACAGAGTTTAATTTGTATTTGAACAAAAATAAATCATTCTGCAAAGGCAGAAAGTCAAACAAGTAGCAAGAGCAACACTGCCAGAGCCAGAGACCAATTAATTCTAAGTGTTTGTCTTAGAACAGGAGAGAAAGGACACATTATTTCCTACTGATTTCTTGTTCATAGCTTCTCATTGGCAGTTCATTCCTTCCTTCTGTAAACATTTTGTAGATTTAAACTGTCATGTCAGGTTCTTTCCTCTTTTCCACAATCAGATGAATTTTGAATAAATTCTGTATTATTCCCTTAAAACTTTGAAATATACACTGTTAAAATTTATTCTGAGTCTAAAGCTTTTTGACTGTTGTGAAATGTGGCAGATTTGCAAACCTATTCAATCCAAAAACAACCAATTTGGATTGATTGTAGAATTTATTTTAGGTCTGTGACTTTGATGTGTTAATTTCAATTAATGAATTAAACATATTTTAACATGTAATTTATTTTTTTTCCTTTGGTGTGTTTCTTTTTCTTTTTTACCCATACAAAAGTCCCAAGCTGGAACCTTGGTATTCAAACATTACTGGTCCGCCCATAAATCTGATGCACAAGTGACATTTGAAAACAGCCATGGCGATAAACTCACTTCTCTTTTTTTTATGGTCATACTACATTGGTGGCATATAAAACATACTCAATACTTTGTTGTCTATGTATATACAACAGCTTCCCTTGTCGGGTATAAATACACACACAAAAACATCAGATCCCTAAAAAGTCCAATATTAAAAAAACCCAAACTGTAAAACTAGGAAACAGTAATCAGCTAAATTAGCCAGCGCACACAAAACACGCAGTTTAAGTAAAAGAAGGACAGGTTAAATATTCGGTGAGTCTCTGACGTTATACAATGTAATCCACATTCTCTGTTCTACAAATGAACGTTTGGATCACATTCTGGATAAACGTCTGAAACCTGCTCAGATTTGAGGATGAGCAAACAAAACATCAGTAAAGACAACATTCAGAGATGACCCACTGGTTCTTCAGGCTTTCTGCACTGTAATGTTTTTGTATAAAGCTAATCCATCTATCTATTGCTGAGATCCGTTTGTTTCCTAATGTGATTTCAGAAAAAAAAACAAAAAAAAAACAGCAGTTCTTCACTGCATCTTTAACCTTAGGAAGTAATTTCAAACATTTAATATAAAGCCTTAAACTGACCTAAATGTATGCAGAAATAACTGAACATTAGAATCACCTATAGGCAAACAATAATATGCTAGATTGCTTTAGGATCATTAAAACATGGATCTAATCCAGAAATATGTATAATAATTATCAAACTAGAGTGATAAGGAATAACTAGAGGCAAGAAATAATTAAACATAATAAACTATAGTCCGTAAGAAAAGACAGAACAGAAGCAAGACAGCTAATAAAAGAAAGAGACTAAAGAACAGAGAATAATAATGAAACTAGAATCAATAAGTCAAACCCCTAAACAACCCAGGGTCAGGAAAAGACATTTGAAAACAGAAGATGGATATATTCTTCTTCTATTGGATGTTGATATTTGTGGAAAATTATGTTATGCTAAATGAAAAAAAAAAAAAGACTGAGCCATTGTGGGAGATCCACAGAGACACTTGCAGTTCCAGAGCCGCCGATTGCAGACTCCTGGTCCAGTCCAATCCCTAAGTGTACCAATATAACATGTTGTTGTAAGAGATCCCAGCAAAGCTGCATCCAATTACTGTTCCTTAATTATAAAAAAAGCAATACTAGGAGGACAGAGAAACCAAGATGGTGCTGCTGGAGTTAGAAAGCTCTCTGACCACACATTCATGGGCAGCGTTAACAATGTAATCATTTCTTGCCCACCTGTCCACTTTGATCCACCGGTCCGGTAGAATGGATCAAAGTGACAGGCAGAACTGGCAAAGGGGAAACCTACGTGAGTTCTGTAAGTGATCCCTGGAGCCAAAATGCTGAATCATGTTTTCAGTGCCGAAACTACTGGATGCAGGAGGGCGTAGCATGCTGACGCAAAGTCTTTTCACTCCATTAAAGTGCAGAACATTTCAGCGTGCAGAGTTTGGTCAGTGCCAGCCAGTAAACTGCTTAAAAAAACAACTTTGTTGCAGTAATAAGTGAATGAATTTCTACTCAAGGACCAGATGAATCGTTTTAACACCGTCAAGGACAGCTTTTCACTCCAAGTAAAAGTACGAGACTAAAACGATTGTTAGGGGGGTTTTTTTGTATAGGAGAAAAAAAAAACAGTTTCTGAGTTGGTGAAAAGAATGGTGAAAGACATTCCCTGGAGCTGCTGTTGATTAAAACCCAGTATTTATTGAACTGGAAAAACCTTGACTTTTGTGAATAGAATGAAAGATCACAAACATGAAGTATTAAAAGTTCACATGCACCAGAATGTGAGCACTGCCTGAAAAGAGCTCACAGTATGGAGTTAAAGGACTGAATAGCTGATATGCTCTTTGGATTACAGGGTCAAAGGAAGGATTAACAAAGTAATGACACAAAACGAAAAGTTAAAGGTTTAAATATTTCTTTGCTTCTTTAACAATATGTTTTGAACATGGCCTTCTGATGACTGAGCATGTGTTCTTCTCGCTGCCCTTTACTTGAAGCTTCAAACAATGCAACAGTTAAAGCTGCAGTGGTATTTTTCAAATACAGAAATACGTTTTTGGATATTTTTTAAAGGGGCAGTATTCTGTGTTTTACAGTCACAGAGCATCATATCATAGCACAATCAGGTAGCTTTGTTAACTTCATATTTATCAAATATGACTAAGTTTAATTTGACGTTTTGAAGTTCTCTTTAAAAACCGTTCTTTCTGAAACTCCGCCTTCAGGAAGTCATCACAACTATTACTCCTTCAACAACTGTTTCACCAGCGTTACAAGCTCAGCAGATGTGCAGTTCTACCAGGTGTTGCTAATTGTTGTTGGCTAGTCTGAAGGAGCTGAGTGGGGCATGGGAGGGATCCCAGGGATTTGCTGCTCTTTGAGGCAGAAGCTTGGAAGCTGCAACTGAACCTTAAAGGCAGAGCTAGGTCCAACAAGGTGTTTTGCACAGCTGAGTGGTTGCCACGGAGATTAAACAATTTACCAAACATGCTCGGTAAAATCTAAGCAAAGCTCCAGGTATGTTTATGATAAGGGAATATGACTACAAGTTCCTCTGCCTCCTCTCAGGCTCTATTGCTATTTACAATTGTTCCCATTCAGAAACAACCAATCAGAGCCAGGAGGCAGATCATAGCGTTGTCAATAAACCTTATGTACATGATGCCTACTCCCATCTCAAATTCAGATTGCAGATTTCCAAAGTTCTAATAATGCATAATAATGCAAGTTTGTCCTAACAAACACCAATAAACTTTAGTTTTGCAAAGAATATTTAACACTGGAACTGGAAGATATTTTAAATATCCAAAATGAGACAGAACCAAAAACGGTAAGTGAACCGAAAATAAAAAACAATCTCACCAGAAACCCGAAATAAAATGTCTCAGTAAACAAAATTGCCTTTCAAACTCTGGAAGCTACTGGACTCACTATGCTTTGCATATTTTGCTCGCGCAAAGAAAATATACATTTTTTCCTCAGTTACCTGTAGGCTTCAAAAGTAGAGTTCTCTTTTTTCAAATATGTTGAACTACATATGTTCTAAAATTGGAAGTGAAGTATTTTAGCGTGTACAAAAAATCCAAAATGTTAAAAGGAAGCAAGAAAAAAAGAAAAGAGGATTTCTGTAACTTTAATAAGCAGAAAACTTTCATCTGATGCAAAATTTCCATCAATAACAGCATTTTAAACAAACAGTCTAAAACTGAATTGAATTTAGAGAAGGCTCGATGATCATAAGTGCAACCAAAAGAGAGCTGAAGGACAAAAAATAATATGAACAATGACATGAACCAAAAACATGTCACCAAATATTCACAATTTAATGCATCAAACTTCCATTATACATTCAGCAGAGATGGAGAGTCCAAAGTTATTAATTAAACAAATGGCAGTTTGCTTTCCTGACGCGTGGCAAAGGAACAAAGCTTGTTTGGAGATGACGATAATTACTTGGCCATTTCATTATGACACTCATAAAGGTTTGTTCTTTTTTAATTACAGCATCATGCTGATGTTTCTGACATTTAAAAAGGTTCTAATTATTTCTGCACAGCGGATGGACCATTAAGAAAAGCTAAAACTAAAGCAATTTTATCAGTTTAATGTTGTTTGTGATTCCATTCAGACTTCCTCTTCCTCACTGTCTGAAGTTAAATCTGAACAAACTTGTTTTGGTGGCGCAAATGTTTTCAAAACCGATGCAGAGAGGCAAGAGGAGCAATGAAAATCTTGCTAAACATTAAAATAATTTTGCGTCAACATTGGCGCCACACATTAAAATAAATAAAATGATCTAAAATAATAATAGAGCTACTGTTATTAAAAATGATCTGTGCAATGACTGCAGAAGAGTTGAACAATATGAACACATTATCAAGTATTCACCTAAGAAAGTGTAAATTTCTGAAGAATTAAATTGTGCATGAGTCAAGACTGAATAACAGATCTTTTCATCAATGTTCATAATGTACCTAAACAGAATATTATTTTATGTTTATAATATTCTTATAAGCTTTGGAGTGGACAGATGAGCTTATTTTAGGAAAATGTATGTTTATAATAATTACAACAATGCCAAATATGACAGGTAATATCAAAAGAATCTATAAAGGTACTTTCTCGGGGAAAAAAAAGCCAGAAGTATGTATACGCATACACTCCCATACAACATAACACCGTCTTACCCTTCATGGAGGAAAATTAGAGTTTGAAATCAGGGGGTTTATAGTAACTTCCCTTTGCCCCTTTGTCCTGTTCCATTTTTCAAATGATTTTTGTTTTTTTCAGCCATCCATTATATTTCTTATAGTCTGGTTTTTGTTGGTTCCATATTCACAACCAGAAGTACCAAGTATAAAGTCATGGTGAGCTTGAACTTACAATATTGAAAAGGGGTTAAAATAGATGGGTAACTATGGAGATTTCAGCCTGGAAAAGTACAGAACTGTGACATAGCTAATATGTAGGAACGGTTCATTTAAATAAGCTTTTTTGCGAGCGATAATTCTTTCTCTTTTCCCACGAAGCACTTTGGACATGTCAACCTTTCTCCAGTGATTTCACCTTCAAAGAACAGTTTAAAGCAAGACCACAGAAATAATAGAGGGCTGCACAATGCAGAGAACATAAAAATAATTGTTACTCTAAAAGCCTGCATGCTTCCTGGTATTTCTTGTGGACTTAAATACAGCTGCTAGAACTTCTAGGAAAACCTGAACTTGAAGATTGTTGGCAATTCAAACCCAGCAGACCAAAAGTTATTAGAGGGGGGAAAAAATGCACAGAAGAGCAACAAACTGGAGTGGTCTTCATATAAAAAGCTACGATGGTGCAAAGTTTTACTTTCACTGATTTAGATAAAAAGGGTATTTGTGAAAATACTATGAGCAAGTCTGTGTGTTTCATATTTACATGTAGCATTTTAATTTGTGGTTTCAGCTATATACAAGCCAGCTGTCTTACATCTATGGCTCTGTTAACACAGGGAAGCCTTTTTGTTTTTTCCTAAGACGTGTTGATGGTGATATGCGATCACTCCCAATAAAGTGTTCATCCACAGGACACCACAAAGAACCTCCCAACATTGTCATGGTCGATTCCTACAGAACCCTGCAACAAAAAACACCAAACACCCAGAAATCATGACCCAAATACTATTATTACTCCCCCAGACCTGCAAGTGGCCTTAAACATGGAGCATGGAACATGCGCATAAAACCTTCACATGAGGCTAGATACAGCTAGAAAATTCACCTGATGATGTTTGAAAACCCTAAAAACTGGCTTGTACTGTGGGAATTGTAATTTACGCTATTTTCCTTCCCTGCTATTTTTTTCCATAAAAGTGTCAATAAATATGATGAATAAATGCAGGGCTTTTTTCAGTATTAAAATAAATGCTTCAAAATTTTGTGATAAAACTTTAAAAGCATTTCACTTCCCTCTGATATGTGTGTATAGTTTGTTCTTTATCATTTTAGCCAAAGTTATTAGGAGTCGGAGCCTCAAGTTGAAGACCCCTGGCACAGGCAATATTATACCTGAATCAAATCATCACTTCTTGAGTAAGACTCTGTAAAACCTAAAGGAGGTAATTCAGACATTTGATGTTGGTGTGAAAAGTGGGGACACATAGAAATAGACTGGAAAGACTAGAGTTTGAATCGACTGATCTAGACTCTGATACTGGAGTTGATAAATACATTTATCACCGAGTTGTATGTGAAAACATTCCACAACTTCTTGTGTTATTATGTTTTGGGTTTTTTGGGGGCAGGGGGTTGCAAATTTTAGAAAGCATGTTGGACCAAGGAATGGCCATTATGTGGAATGTATCATCAGTGTCAGAAAACACATACGCATATAGAGATGGAATAACATGTCTGAATGACGGCATGAAGGTTCCAATTTCTTTTCTCTGACTGCTAAGGCAAAAATGATGTGTTATGCCGGCTGGCAAATTAAAGCTATTTTCACTGATTACACTCCTTAAATGTACTATAATTGAAGCCGAACAATAATCCCTGCGGTCGAAAATAGTTGGGCTTTCCATCTGACGATCAATTTGTTCTTCCTGACTGAAGTATTGTGAAGGGTAACAAATGTGTTTTCAAATGTCACTCGGTGAATTCGGAAAAGGCGGGTTCAGAAATTCCTACTTTCCGTGACCCTGAGAAGTCTTTAGAAAGCAATACCTGCTTTGCAGTTTTTGACACTCACACTGTTGAGAGCGTAGAGAGAACTGCATTGAAACGACTGCAGAGCAATGACTTTAAACATTTGCCGTCCAAAAGACACATATTTAGCAGGTGACAAGTCCGCTCCCACTCCGATGACGAATCTTCATTCTTTAAGCTGTAACCTGCTTGTCCTTCCACTGACACCAGGCGATGGCTTCAGCGGTAAATATAACAAAATAGGATATCACACATCCACATTCATACACCCATACACACTCCACCTACACCACAGAGAGCTGTTTGGCACCAGGGGAATGTCAAAACGCCGCTGATGTGACAGGACGGAGAAAGAAAGTGTGAAAGCAAAGTGGATTAAAGGAAAATAGGACCGGAGAAACCGACGCCCCTTGAAGAACTGAGCTTCCGTGAAATCCAGTCGAGTTGGTTTTATTCCTCACGCTAGATGTCTCGTGGTGGGGAAGAAGCAATCAGAGACAGAAAAAAAACAGCAAAGAGTCGTTCGAGTCAGAAAGATGGCAAGAGACTCAGGACGATCAGACAATAGATGCAAAACGCTGCGAGACCGACTGAATGCACTTCAAACATCAGTGCAAAAAAAGGCAAATAGTCGACCAACCTTCGGCTCTTCAGCAATCAGATGTCCTCCGCCCTCACAGCCCCCATCATAAAAAAAGAGGGAGAGCACTTTGAAGTTCAGAGGCGACTCTTCTTATATTATACAGTTCCAGTAGAGGCTGATATTATTGAAGGAGGAGGATGAAAAGTCTAGTGAGATTTTGAAAGGTGGACAAGTGATGTTTAACAAGGCAATCTGGGGGCAAATGGTTCTATGTCCCTTGACTGAATTGACTCTGTATCACTCTGTGAAGCTTTGAACCCATCACACACACACACCTACACAGAGAGAGGGAGAGAAAGAGAACTACAAATTGATCCTCTTGTATGAGGCCATTAAAGTGTTTGAAGTTGCCTTGTCTGGAGTCTGCCTCAAAATCAAGCAGCAAACTGAACTTCTGATTCGGCGCTGCATTGGGTTTGTTACCAGTCAAGATTGGGTCCAGACTTGGAAATTATATTCCAGTACTTTCTTACAGCGGGAATTCTTTTAAAGGGGCGGCGTTATGCGTTCTCCAGCCACATAGTTAATATAACATGACATGAAAAAGTTGATTTTGGTTAAAATAATAATTAAACCAATAAAAAACTAATACAGAAATGTGGGCTTAAAGTTTCTGTATTAATACCTGCTTAAAATGAAGCAGGTATTAACAGACACCTGCTAACAGATGTCAGCAGGTATGTTTCTGATGAATGTCCCATGAACGTCATGCTATAACTGATGTTAATTATGATCTTTATTTATTAGGGGTGCACTGATTGCAGCTTTCTGGCCGATCGCCGATTACCGATCTTCTAAAAAGCATAACCTGCCAATTCCAATTTTGACCAATACCAATATTTTTGTCTGGAGTGTTGCTCAATGTAACAGGAAAGTTGTTGAATTGGCAACAGAGGGGTGACTATTGTTAACTGTAAGCATGCAGACATAACCTGGTAGGCCGGTCTACTGCAGAGCAGAACAGGAAGGTGGTTGATTTTTAGACGTTTGCTGAGGTAGATAAGATTGGTGGATAAGATCGGCTTCACATGTAAAAATTAGCCAATCAGCAATCTCCCAAAATTAACACAGATAAATCGGCTGGCCGATAAATCAGTGCAACCATATTATTTATTGTTTATTATAAATAATAAACAATTATTTATTGTTTAAATAATTGTATTGTCAATACAATTTTCTGTATTGACAATACAGAAAATTGTCAATTCAGAGACAATTTTCTGTATTGTCTCCCAATACAGAAAATTGGGAGACATTTTCTGTACTGGTGGGGACTAGTTTACACAAGTTATGTCTTAAAAACAACAATGAGCCTTTTGAACCTTCTAGAGTGTAATAATAAACTCTTAGCAGCTCTTTTAATGGCTGCACTCAGATTTTATTCCAACTCCTTTGTCATGAACACCGTGCTAAGCGTACATGGTGGCATGTAGAAATATGCCTCCACCCGGAGCCAATCACTGACACCTCTCAGGGCGCTGCAGAGATGAATGACAGCACAGCAGCCATTAGAGAGCGTGCCTGACAACGAGAGGTCGTGGCGTAACGCGGACCCCAACATAGCGCGGCCGCATCATCAGTCACGGTTGGCGGAAAACAAGTGGGAGAGGCTCGGGCCTCAATCAGATAAACGACCTCACCCCCCTCCACAGAGGCGGCCATTGTTCCTCTTTGGACCATTGCTTCCCAGCCTCCTTTAATAGCCGGGTATGGGGAGCGGAGGGGCTTTTAGCCACGGGTGGCACTGAAAATAGACACACGTAAGCGCGCCAGAGCAACGTGTGCGCAGCATGTGTACACGCTGTAATTTTCATCTGACAGCCACGAGAATGAGTTGTCAAAATAAATTGGAGTGACTGGCAAATAATTTCCCACAGAGGGAGGATAAGAGAAGAGATAAAAGAGGGCAGACAAAAAGACGAGGAGGAGAGACGCAGGAGAAACGAGAGGGGAACGCAAGACAAAACGGCAAAAGCAGAAAGATCCAGAGACCAGAGTGAAGATGTAGCCGAAAATGAGAGAGAGAGAGAGAGAAAAAAAAAAGAAGACATTTGAAGACAGAAGAGCAATGACTTCCCCTGAAAGGTCAGTGTCTTCACTCTTCATTTGTCTCTTTGATTGAACTTGCCAATTAGCCACAGAGCGCTACACTCCCCCTGTGGATGGGAAACAACCTAATCACAGCCAGGGAAGAGATAGATTAGGATGGGTCTGACTGTTGAGAAATTAGAACAGTGCACTGCTACGTAGCGCCCGTATATTCACATTACTACAATGGAGCTTTCAATTATTTAACAGAGACTGGACTGGTTGCGATGTGTTTGAGAGAATAGAGGAGAGGCAGGGAAAGCGGAGTGAGGCACCCCGGGTCCAAAGACGTTGGATCAGAGATCAGTGATGAAATGATATTTTGTGACATTGCATGCTGACCTAAAAGAGGGGAAATAAGGAGACTTGACATAGAAGAATATTAGAAATGAGCGGGATGAGTTAGAATAAAGCTAAGAAATGCTTTACTCACCTTCTATGTGATGAATAAAATAACTCTAGTTAAAAAAATTTGCAAAAATTCTACAAAAGGTGCAAATTTTCCATGGACAGCTCATCAGCTGTGAAGAGACAGAAAAAGTTGAGCAAGTCAGTTTTTGGCTGGAGAGAAGAAACTGTGTTTTTATGGACGACAAAAAGATCAGACAGACTTTGTGTTTCAACGAAAAGTGAAACACTGCATGTTAATACAAGAGAAAACTGTGCAGCAACTGCAAGGTGCTGCCATGTCAATATGGACCAAAAACTCTGAGGAAGTTTTCTGACACCTTGTTTAAGATGTGCTCTAATTCAGTTCCTATTCAAGTTTATTAGAACAAACACATTTCACTAACAAGGCAGTTCAAAGTGCTTTACATCATAAAAATTTCATACAGTCACCAATTGTGAAAAACACAACAAACTTTACATTTTGTCAAATGTCATCATCAAAATCATCAAGCAGATATTCATCAAATATATCGACTAATGTTCCATTTAATCAACAGCAGCTGTAAAAGGCTTGGTTTTAACCAAAATTTAAAGGAACAGAACCAGAAAACCTGAGAGGTCTGGAAGGTTGATGCAACAACAGATCTTTAATGTATTCTGGTGCTAGACCGTTCAGTGATTCATAGACTATCAACAATAAAGTCTCTTATCTCAGTGGAAAGACTTTAGAACTGGGTGATGTGCTCTAGCTTCCTGGTTTTAGTCAGAACACCAGCAGCAGCGTTCTGGATCAGCTGCAGCTGGGGGATTGATTTTATTTAGACCAGGGTTGTCAAACTCCAGTCCTCAAGGGCCAGTGTCCTGCAACTTTTAGATGTGCCTCTGCTGCACCACACCTGAATAGAATAATTAAGTCATTAGCAGGACACTGGAGAACTGATCTACACACAAGGAGGAGGTAATTAAGCCATTTCATTCCAATGTTTTGTACCTGTGGCACATCTAAAAACTGCAGGACACCGGCCCTTAAGGACTGGAGTTTGACACCCCTGATTTAGACAGACATGTGAGACACTGTTGCTGTAATCAATGTGACCACCGATAAACACATGGATGAGTTTCTCTAGATCTTGCTGGGACATTAGTCCTCTAATCCTGGAAATGTTCTTCAGGTGATAGAAGCCCGACTTTGTAACTGTCTTTATCTATCTGTAATAACTGAAGCTGTGTGCTGTCTCTAGACTGTTCCTCTGTAGCTCCAAAGATAATAACTCTTAAAAATGTTATGCATTTCTGAAAAAAAAAAAGAAAAAGGAGTCCCAGACAGTCCTATATAAGTCGATCGAATAAAGTGACTAGTGAGTGTATATTCACAGTGCATTTATGACATTATTATTATTATTATTATTCAGAATTTTAATTCCCTTTTTCTAAGTATACCCCTGCTATTCAACAGATAAGGACCAAAATGACTTTTTAACTAACGTATCAACAAGAACATTTTGAGCTCTAACATGAATAAAAAATGTTAAGGATAAAATTAAATTGTCATAACAGCAAAGAAATGATGAGAGAAATATCAGACATTATAATTAACAAAAATACAGAACAGAGACAAAAGAAGAGGCGTCATGAATAATTGAACAAAGATCCAAAATCTCTGTTGTTATTCTGTTTCTCGTGATCTCGTGGTGTAGCGGCGGCTCTGTGAGCGGGATCAGACATAAACCAGAGGCGGAGAGCAGGGACAGCAGACGGGAAGGCAGAGAAACACACAAAGGCGGACGTGAAAGAACCCTGAGCAGAAAATAGGTTTCATCAACTCATTTGTTTCTTCTTGCACCCAGCTGTCCGTCCTCCTGCCGTTTCCCCTCTTCTGCTGTCATTAGACACCGTGTAGCGCAACACACACAAACACACACATGCACAAAAAGTCATCAATGGATTCTAAGCATTCCTGTGATCTCTCAGTCAGAGGTATCGATCTGCCACAACTGGCAGCCTCTCCCTTTCTATCGGCCCAGACACACACACACGCATGAATAGACAAGGAGTAAAAGGAAGAACGATCACCACGGCAATGACAGTAGCTGTTTCCATTACTAATGTGTGCAAAACTTTGTCAACATTCTGTCAAAAAAGCACAATTTCGCAATCGCAGTTTTTCCATTAAGTAAAACACGGAATTATAATGACACATGAATAAAAGTTTGTTCCCGTGATGTCATTAAAAATACGCCATGCCATGATCCTCCATCTACTTCCTGTTGTCTTCTTCTTCATGGTTTGTGCCAGTGGCATACCACAAAGGCTCCATTCACTCTGCAGCCGGAAGAGACCCAAATCCGATTTTTTTCTGAAAAAAAATAGGATTTGGGTCCAAATTGTGGGTCCGTTCACACTTCCAAATATATGCAACTTATATGTGATCGCCAACGTGAACTTCAAACATCCTGAAAGTGCACCTGATGAGCAGTAGAGGGCGCAATAACGTCACACATAGAGAGCGTGTGGTGTGTTTAGCCAACCTCCATAAAGAGAAAGAAGAAGAAGTGTTCAGTGTTTGCGGAAGTAAACATGGCTGATAATGGTGGAGCCAATCTTACAATTTTTAAGTAAGATTTTAAGTAAGATTATCCAGCCAGAGCCAGCTCATTATTATCGTTGTCGAGTATCAATGGCGTTCAGATTGGACGAATGCAATGAGTCTGGCTGTACAGACTCAGGTCACATTTGAAAAGATCTGATTCAGGTCTTACCAGGTTTAGAACCACACAGCCAGGTGGCTTGGGTCACCTTCACAAAAATCCGATGTGTGTGGTTCAGACCGTCATGAAAAGATCAGATTCACCTCGGATTTGGGTCACTTCAGGCTGCAGTGTGAATGTAGCCAAAGTGATTTGTGCGATGTGAAAAACGTTTTACCAAAACAACCATATCATCTTAGCACCAAAACTTTTGATCAGAAAAACAAGTTTTTTCGAAATTGGTGTTTCCAATAAGCACATTTATTTTCAAAATGTCAAATTGAACAATTATATATTCAATGGAAATGTGTTTTTTAATATGAAGAAGCTGCACTGTAGAAACAAAGAAAAGAATGTGCGTGTGTGTGTATTTTTCTGCATGTGTGTGAATGCATGGCAGATTAATTGCAGATTCTCTGTGCAAATTCACACACCTCCATTCCTATGCTCTCCAAACACAGACGTCATCTTCATCTCTCATTTTTCCTCGGCCCGTGCCGATGCGTTCCGACAATTAAAAGCGCCCCCCCTTTCAGTTTGTCGGGCCCCCCACATCAAACACGACTGTGTGGCAGTAATTGAGTGTGTGTCGCGTCTCACACCACTGATGATCCAGCAGTGTAGACTCAATCCACTGTGTTAGGAGATTACTGCTCACAACATGGGCTCTTATTATCTCACTTACACACACACACACCCACCCCTACACACGCCTGTACGCAGACTCGCTGCCTTCACCTGAAAAGATCCACACGATGAATTGTTTATGTGCTTAAGTGCAACCAGTATTATTATGACACCTCGAGGCTCTTTCCTTTTCTTAAATTAGATCCTGACCAGTTAGTTTAAGGTAATGAAAATTCCCTGAATCTTTTAGAAGAAATGGTAGTGCAGGATACGAGTAAGCTGGAATCTTTGCATAATTCCTCTGTCAGCTGGAGTTCTTATTGCAATTTAACTTGATGTGGTTCAACCTCCTGACACACTTTTTATCCTGGAGCACATAAAATGCTACTTGATAAAATCAGCTTCTCCAGTAACCATAAGAAGCAGATATTCTTTGTGGTTCTTCAAATTAACCCCTTTACAAAAAAACAGTTGTTGTTTTTTTTTTACCAAATAGTGAAAGATTTTCAATCCATTAATGTGTCTGTCCATCCACCGACTTATCGGGTTTCAACAGCGCCATCGTTTACAACTGTGAGTAGGAGTCAGGTCAAGTCAAATTTATTTATATAGCACTTTACAGACAGGATGTAACCGCACCAACATGTACTGTACAGGATCAAACACAAACAGCCAATGTAAAAGACAACACAAGTCAATAAAATACAATCTCAACAGGGCCTGATCAAATGCTACAGAATAAAAAAATAATTCTTAAGAAGCCCACTGAACTGATCCAAAGTATGAGCAGATCTAATGTGAATGGACAGACTATTCCAAAGATTTGGGACAGCAGTCGCAAAAACTCAATTTTTAGTCTTGATCTTGGAACTTATACACACATTTGATTATTTGATCCTAGTAGTCTGGGGAGAGGATGAAGATGCGAGAGATGCTGAACATAAGGTGGAACCATGCCATGTCATGTTTTGATAAACAGCTAATAAAATCCTAAAAAATCAATTGGAATAGAGAAGAGTAACCAGTGTAAAGAGGCTAAAGCTGGTGATATGCCTTCACGATTCTGTGTCACGGTCAAAAGTTAAACGTCAGCATTTTGGACCATTTGAAGTCGGTGTAAGGATGATTGATCAGTACCTCTCTTTAAAGAATTACAAGAGTCTAAGCAGGTAGTGATAAAGGCATAAATACGTTTCTCAAAATCCTTGAAGCAGCAACAAGACTTTGCGTAAATGAAAAAAGCTCGAGTTAACGACTGATGATGTTGAGTTAAAGGGCCAATGACGGACTCAAGTATATTTAGTGATGTTCTTTTACCCGAAGAGAATAACTTCTTTTTTTTTTTTACTGTTGTTTTAAATGAAGAAAATTTAAGTCCATCCGTGATCAAAGTTCAGACGGATAGTCCAATAAAGATCTTAAGAAAACATGACATTAAATCCATTAAAATGCTATTGGAAGTGTGGTGTAGAAAACCGTTTTGTCCAGTCGAAGTTCAGCTATATTTGGTCTGAGTTATTTCTCAATACCCAACATTGAGGCTGAGGCTTGCTGCATCCTGAAGAGCACAGGCACTCAGTAAAATGTCCTTGCACGTACTTTGTCACAGCTATCCTTCTGCCTTGTGTGAAGTGTCTAAAAAACATTTTTGAAAGAGAATCATCTGGATAAAGGAGCATACATATAATACAAAGTGCTTTGCAAAAATACTCCTATTCTTTGAACCTTTTCATACTTGGTCACACTACAGGTTAATGTGACAGACCAACGACTGGAAGATTGAGGCAAAATGAGACATTTCTCAAACTATTTATCCTCCCTGGGTTTTTTGTCTTATTCTAGTTGTTGCTGTAAATCAGCTCTGCATGTCTCTAGCACTTTTACATCTCTATAAGGCAACATTCTTTGTGGGTTTTCTTGCCATTTTCAAGAGGTTTTTTTGCAGGATTCCTTTGTATTTATCGCCATCCAGCTTCCAATTAACTCTGACCCACTTAGTCATCCTTGTTGAAGAAATCCACAGCAAAAGCATGATGCCGCCACTAATGTTTTGCCATAAGGATGGGGTGTTCACAGTGATGTGCAATGTTTTTTGTTTTTTTTCTTTCTATCTTTTGTAAATAAAACGCTATATGTGGCTGTAAACATGACAAAAACATTGAACAAATTTTTTTAACACATTCCAACTGGATATTTACAAGTTATTCTAATGAGACAAGGTGCTGGAGCCGATGGACCTTTATGGGGGCTGAGGCCATAAACCCATCCTGAACAGAAGTTATTCCTCTGTGTCTGCTGCTCCCACCTCTAAATAATGTGGAGATCAGACTGAACGTGTTTCCCTGAATAACGTAGCTCCTGAATGATAAAAACTCTTCTTTCAGCAAGAAGAAAGTCGTAGAAGGTGTTACCGATGAGACCCACCTTTGAGCTGCAGAGCACTTCCCAAGGCTTTGACAAAAGTAATATAAAAGAATCAAAGTACTTTTATAAAATTCCTCTGTAGCAACAACAAATTCTGCTATGTATGGTTTTATTTTGGCCTTAGCATAATATATCAATTTGCTTCACTGCCACTTTGTCAGTGATGCAGAGCAGCATGTTTATGGTTCTTGAGCAATATACCAGTCACATGGCAACTGGGATATTATCATGGGATTTTATTATTTTAAACTCCGGTTTCTCAGGTCTGCATGTTCGGCCTATCACAGGATGTCCCCTGAAACACGCTGAACCTTTCCACCCGGCTGTCTGTGCATCACTAAAACAGTGTGACCCAAAAGAACTGAGGACTAAAGATCGCTTTGTCAAAGTGTGAGCTAGCAGGTGAAAGTGGCCTTGAACATAAAGGCACTCTTGAGTGGTCAGCAATTTTAGTAAGCTGATACATGAATGCAGCCTGTTTACCATTTACAGTAAGAGCTATGCAAAGGCCAATGATGTTTCAGCCTGTTTAACTCAATAGGAAATACACATACATAAATATATGTTTTTTTTATTAGTCACAGCTGAGGATCAACTGTGACTAAGCTGTAAAAAACCTTCTGGTATCTAGATTTTTAACTACAGATGGATGTAAAGTGTACAGTGACATTGTATTGTTTCATTCTGTTGTAACTTAAAAACACCTGGAAGCTGAAGTTGGGGTTCTCCCAAGTATCACTTGCTAATTGGCAAGTATACCTGCCAATTAGCCGAAAAACAACATGGCAACTATACCAGTAAAACTAGGAAAGCTTGTGTACATGCTGCAGCTGTACTACTGGTGAAAAAACAACCTACTGTTATGGGAAAACTGTTTGCCTACTATGCTAACTAGCATTCACATTCTCTGCAAGCATGACTGACAGCACCAAGTCCCGCCTCCTGGCTCTGATTGGTTTGTGTCTGACTGAGCAGTGTATCCAAAGATGGCAGTAGAACCACAAGGAGAAGGAAGAGGAGCTTGTTTTTTTGTTTTTTTTCACAGGTTGTCTGCCTCATATTATACTGACACAACAAAGTAATCATTTAAAATTTGTTTAAAAGATATTTTTCAATTGACTTTACCAAATTCAGCTTTAACTCATCAAAAGTTGAGATAAACCGTGGAGCATTAAACATTCCAGTCACCATGTGTTGATTGGCTGTTGATCCTCAGGACCTCTAGTCCCTGTCAAAAGCAGGGATTTCCTCTGGCGCAGCAGCAAACTGTTGGCTCTACAGAAGAAGAGTCACTGGATGGAGCCAGTGTGGTGGAAAACCTCCAGACTGGGTTTTCAATACTCTGAAGTGATCACTGAACTTTCTTTGGAGTCTCTATCACACCAGCGATTTGAGAAATGTAGGCAAGTTCGACACATTTTTATAGTTGATAGTCTTCCTGTTAGGTTCACCAAACAATTACACTAATCTAACTGAAATTCAAATAATACCATCATGTCTCATACTGAATTACACCTTTACTGGCAGGCTCAGCTGTAGTGGTGGGTGTGTTTCCATAGGACCAGATACTAAAATTCACCTATTTATTCCTTACATAGATTTGGTTCCAACACGCCGATGTTCTGATCTGAAAGAAAGCCTTTATTTTCATTGGTCTCTCACAGTCCTTTAATCCTTGACACCTAAATTATACACTGTCACTCATCTGCCACTGTAACCACTCGTTCTGCCACTGTACATGTGCTTATTCATGGATCCAGGAAAAAAAACAACAACATCAAAATGGCTGAGGAAGGAATAAAAAGAAAAGCTGCAAACATTAAAAATAATGTAATCTATCAGCAGAAAGCTACATCAGAACTTCTTTATTGCCCCTTACTGAATAAAAAAATGCAAATCTCTAGCAAACCTCTTATTTGCTTCCATTTTAATCAGCTCTTGTACTCCTTGAGAACAGCATTCCGTGAGAATAACTTTTGTTTTCTTTCCTAACTTATTCTGCTCACAGTTCACTGTCATCCCTTAAATACAGCAGGACTACCGCAGCCCTGACCTTTCCCCAACTTCTCTTTTGCATACTTTCTTTTGTTCCTACCCCAGCAGAGAACATTTCCAGAAAAAAGCTCACAGGATAAAAATGCCAGCTAAACATATAAAACGCAACAGGAAGTGCTTGCAGACACAGCCATCGCAGAGGTCTAATTTAACTGATTTCCTTCTGCACTCTACCCTCGGTCTTGGAGTGGTTTCAGGCTGACAGATGATCTGACAAACACTGCGCTCTGCGATGCCAGCTCCACTTTCAGCAGCGGCGACTACTGCGGGGCACAGATAAGAGATCAGGCGTTGCTGCGGGAGCGTCGGAAAGAGGGGCTTCCAATCTTTAACTCTCGACTCGTCTGTCTTTCATCAGATCTGGTGTTCAGATGGAAAATCAATTCCCCCGGTGAGGCAAGACAATCGGCCGTTTTGCCCGGGCGACCCATGCACCCGCCACGACCGGGATTCTTAACGCTTCCCGTTCATTTCTAAATAGAACCAAACGTGTCACATTTCACGTTTTATATTCCTGCATCAATGTGGCTTTCTGCGTTTGCTCACGTATGATGCATGTTAATATGCTTCCCAGCATTTTCTTTGAGTGCGTCTTGTAACTTTTCAGAGTGTGTGTGTGTGTGTTTGAGCAATGCTGTGCGGAAGAAGGTTAGAAGACATATTCAGACAGTGTCTATTGATCTGTTTGACAGTCTCCTCATGTCTTTTACACGCCCCAGGATTGCACAATCACTCACATTGATAGCGCAACCTCAAGGCACCAGAGAAGGAGGAGAGGAAAGGGGGAGATTTGTGTCCCCGAGAAGTGATTCTGGATTAAAAAAAGAAAAAAAAGGTGAATAAAGCAGGTGTAATTATTCACCAAATTGGCAAAAACAATGGTGTGGGAAGATCTGGAAGAGGATGGTAGCGATGTGATAAGAACCAGCTGGAAAGGCGGTTTGCCAAGAGTTTGAGAACGAGCGAGAGAGAGAGAGAGAACAAGAAAGAGAGACAGAGAATGGAGGACACACAAAAAGAGGGCAAGTAAAGGTGTTGTGGCGAAAACAAATGATTTATAGATGTACGATATATGGTGCCATAATACATGTGCCAGCGCAAGATGGAAAAGAAAACACTTCCCAAGACTAAGTGTGTGTCTGGATGAGATAAACAGAAAATGAAACAATGGGGGAGAAGAGCAAACGGGAGCGCTCTTGTGTGCCGAGCATATTAAAGGAGCTGCTGCGGGGCAGCGGTTCAACAAGAGGGGTTTACACAGCGCACGCACATTCTCTCAAACATATTTGCTTGATTTCAGCCTGCGTGCAATGACCCTCCCACACACACCCACACGCACACGCATGCAGACACTAATTGATCCCGTTGCAGCAAGGAAGCTGGCAGGAAGGCAAGACATGAGGATGCTACCTTGTGGCTTCTGCCCACACAGAAATAAATAGGCTACTCTCGGCACATTACAGCAATGCACACGTCAATTAGGGAGCAGCTGCAGAGGCAACATGACTTAAGCATGGCAGACGACCTTTTCTAAGGAGTAGGAGGCGTGTGGTAAAGAGGTTCTTGACACATTACCACCCGATTTCTTTTAATTAAACAGTTTTCATAAATATTCCCGAGTGAGCGGCCGGCTCAAACATTGTTCCAAGAGTATTCATGTCACTCGCATGGCATTGTGAAGAAAAAAAAAAAAGCAAAAATAAAACAGCCCCATTAGGACGATTCAACTGCTGAAGTCTCAATGTATTTTCATGGTCATTTGGCCTAAATCTAACACCCCTGCGATCCTTCGCTGAATTTGCTTGAACTCATGTGAAGCCAGAGCCAAGGTCAAGTTTTATTTCAAGGATAAGCAGAATGTTCACAAAGAAAAAACATGACTGCGGAGAATGAGACTGTAGAGGATGAACCAAATGGTAACAGGAAAACAGCAATGACACCGTGACTCACCAGATGGAAAGAACGCCTTTTCCCCTACGCAACATTTCTGACCAGAACAGAGAGCCTGCCTGTAATGGAGCGTTTACAGTGTTTGTGCGCTTCTGTAGTCTTTGGGTATGTACTGACCCTTTGTATGTGACGTCCTGCTCTTCAGAAAGCGGTCCACTCCGCCATGACGGACATCAAACCAAACTTTTCTCCTGTAAAACTTGTCAGAGCAGACAGTTGTTGGACTAAAAACGCTTTTATTTGGATGATTTCACAGTAAACATGGTTATAGGGAGTCTACTGCACAAACAGTCAACGATGCAAACCAAGCTTGTCATTTTATTGTAAAGCTTCTGATGAGGAAGGAAGGCAGCAATGGGTATCAGCCATCAATCAGAAGGACTGTCAGCCCTTGGTGTATTTGTGTATTTGCAGCAAACAGTTTTTTTTACACGATAAGAAGATTAAAGTTCATGTATTTCATAAGTAAATAAGATTATCAAGATGTAGTCAAATACTGCATTATTAACACATACTGTTATTAGTAACTACGGAGAGAATTTCTAAATGTCATGAATCCTATATGTACAAAAATAACTGGTTAGCACCAAGACTTTTGTAAGCTTTCATTTCTGTGCTGTGTAAGTGGAAAAGCCATTTATGACACAGTGGAGTAAATCCCGTGGTGTGAATTCAGGCAAAGTTGGCAATTTGATCAAATCAACAAACACTTCAGAAGGGAGGAGGAATGGGTCGGTTAAGGTAGCTATTTCTAACTTTTGTGAATACCATCGTCTATGAGCCCATCTCGGTGTTCTACTTCCACAGAAAAATTATCTCAACTTGAAAAAGTAGAAGCCATGGCTACACTGGCAAAAACAATCGTAGTGGCTCTGTTCAACACTCCCAAACATCACTTCTGATGCCCATCATGGCGCCTCTACATTATTAAGTGGTATAGTTTCAAAGGGTCAATGGTACTTTCCCTTATGTGGACCACAGTTAGCAACAGCTCTGAGAATGTTGTCCAAAACACTCTGTAGCTTACTGATTAGGAATGCATTTCCTTTTCCTGCCTCAAAGCAAGAGGCGCTCTGTTCAACGGAGATCTACTAACTCCAGAGGTCACGGAAAACATGAAGCTCAAACTATCAAACTGCATCTAGTGCTAAACTGGTGCTAGTTTGTGCTTAACACCACTTTCCTCTTGAAAATTCTTAATCTGGCCCCTCAAAATGGATTTCTCCTCCTATCAGGCCCTTGTAGCTTGGCCAGAGGAGGGAACCTGTTTTATCAGGAGTGAGATGTTGTCTGGCAGAGACCACAACCTATAAGAATGTTACCATGGTTAATGAGAGCTAGTTTCATTTTTTTTTTCAACTGTATGACCAGAAAAATACACTAATTTCATCTTAGAATGTCAGAACAATATAAGCTCCCATTTTGATATCACCCTCCACACAGGACAATGAACCCAACTTACATGAAACACAAATTCTGGTGTTGTAATAAACAGGCAATGCATGGTGTGGAAAATGAAAGAGGAACACCTACCAACAGTGAAACTACTGTTGGAAAACTATGAGAAACATTTCTGGACATTAGCAAACTAAAGCCTAGAGCAGCTAGCCTTGCTAACTAACCAGCTAAACCTGTTAAACTTACATTAAAATAAAAATAGCAGGACAACAAAAACATATGATATCCAGGGAAATAACAGATTATTTACTTATAAATTAATACTTTAATCATTTGTTATGTATTTGTTTTAATGTTTGACTCCAATATATGTATTAAAATGAAACAACAAAAAAGGTTATAAATACGATTACTATATAAAATTGTAATAAGTGATGTATGTTAGCAGCAGTATGTTCTGTTATATATAAAACAGATTATTGTATGAATTTTTGCTGTATATTTTTGTAATACAGTGATGCTGCAAAAAGGTCAAATCGTTACTCAACATTATTTTACTGTAAGACTTTTATATTGGCCCATTAGTCATCACCACATTGCAAGAGGATTGCAATTCTGCTATTCAGAATTGTTTTTACACATCCCTTCAATCATTATATTCAGTCCCACCATTGTCATTTTGAAAATGACCAACCAAAACATCTTGATGTTTAAAATATGAATTTGAAGGTTTAAAAAAAAAAAAATAATTTTTTTATGGCATTTAGAAACAAAAATAATCTTAGTAATTCTTACTGACCTCAAACAGGAAACAGTGAGTCAGAAAACAAGATTATGTCATTATCATACATTGTTTTTTTTATCCAGAGTATGTGAACATTTGATTTCAAATGGGTGTCAGGACTTATGCTGTAAAACTTTAAGGTTAGGTGGATGTATAAAGCAATTTAAACTGTAAACAAAGCAGGATAAGTAGCATTAGCTAAGCCATATTCTGGTAGACCTGGCTGCTACTGCTAATATTCCCATATAAACTCACATCGTTTTCCAACCTGCACATCCTATTAACAGTACGATTTCATTAAATATATATATTGCTTGAATATAGTATCAAAAATGAAGCCATGACACTTTTCCCATTTGCTTTACATTTGTGTAGGACATGACAAAACTACCACTTTAAAACATTAATTCATCATAGCTCACAGGAGCAACTGTGGCACAGTAGGACCAGAGATAAAAGTGTAAAACACTGGGAAATCCATTAAATCAGTGAGGAGCCTACTAAAAATCTAATTTACTGCATAGAAACTGGAGCTGATACTGGCTCTATGAATTGCTCCTAACTATAATGAATTATTCATAATGAACTTTTTGGATAGTTCGACTATGCAAATGGACCCGCGCATTAACACTGAGAGCCAGCACTGCAGGTTTTTTTTTTTTTTTGGAGCCATCTTCATCTGCCCTCTCCTGGAAATGAATTAAAATAATCATTCATTGTTAATGGGAGGAATTTGCATTGCCATTACAAGACTATGATGTGTCAAATCAGATCACTGTGTACTATTTTTAAATGCCTCTGTTTGCTCAGTGAGTGAAACATGCTTCCATTGTGGGTAACACTAATCAGAGCGGGTCCAACAGTTCTGCAGGGTGAAGGAACAAGGGATGAGAATCGGTGCCCTGCAAAGTTATTCATATCCTTTGAACTTTTCCAGTGTGTTTGGTTATTTTTTAGAATACTGGTAGAGCAACACAGAGCAAGTGGAAGGAAAATGACACTGGGTTTTCTGTTCTTTGTTACACAAAAAAAAAGTTTTGAAAAGTGGGGCAACAGAGTCCATCTTTAGTAATGTTTTAATAAGTAGAAATAACAAACGCCGCAGACTATAGATTGATTTTAAAGTTATTCAGTAACAGGAGCTGAAAATGTTGCCACCACATCACAACAAGATGGAGGAAGATCATAGAAAGAAAGTGCAACTAATAGAAGCAGCGTTTTGTGGAGCGTTGACTGCAGCTGTAGAGAAATATGTTTGGATGTGGAGCGGGAACTCAGAGTGGAGGGATTGTGATGTCATGCGCCTCACTGACAGACTTCCTTCATTAGGTCAGAATTTTCAGAAACATACTTTTCAATTTGTTTACGTCTGGATTTACTGCTTCTGTAGAGAAATATGTTTGGATGTGGAGCGGGAACTCAGAGTGGAGGGATTGTGATGTCATGCGCCTCACTGACAGACTTCCTTCATTAGGTCAGAATTTTCAGAAACATACTTTTCAATTTGTTTACGTCTGGATTTACTGCTTCTGACTTCTCTTGGTGCAGAATCAGGACACACACCTCATGTCTCATGTTTTGGGTGTGCGTGTGTGTGTGTGTGAGAGCTTAGCAAGTTGGTTGACTCAAATGTCTTAACTGTGAAGCTCATTTCTTTTTGTGACTAAACTCTTCGGTATTGAAAAGAAGTTGTCTGTGTTTGTTCCACACACGTGAAGCGTCCTGCGGTTCCAGATGACGCCATAACGCCGGTGCTGAACTTATTTCTTCAATTATTGTTATCTTAAGACTTAGGTCTTACCAGGCAGGTATAATGAATAATAACTGAGACTGAACTCTTTGGTGTACCTAATGAGCGGTGCCAAGATTCAGTCATTTTTTTAATCTAAATTACTAGTTTTATTAATATTTGTCACAAGCAATAATAATAATTTTTCATAGACAAAATTAAACCTACTGAAATCAACATTTTTGGCTGCAGAATTCTGACTCTGAACAATTTTAGTGTTCAGAGTCACTGTTTCAGGTGCTGCTTAAATTAAGTAATTCATTTTATTCGTAAATTAATTGATAATAAATTATTAGTTGTAATTACTAATAATTACATCTGATTCCCAACAGGAAAATGGAAACACTGTGGAGTTGACGGGAAGGTGGATGGAACACTAAACGGGGCGATCAGAGAAGAAAACACATCAGAGCTGCAAAAGACTGGAAGTTCTGCCATCCAGCAGGCCAACAACCCAAACAGAAAACCAGTTCCACCTCACAACTTTGGGCTGCTTTCTGTTGATCTGCCACATAAAATCAAAAATCAAACAAATCCAACTCTGTGGTTGTAACCTCGCAGAATGTGGAAAAGGATATGATGACTTTCATAAGGCACTGTAATCGAACTGATGTCAGACTTGGGTCTGGACCGCTAAAACTAACATCACCATCGTCTGCTACATTTCCTTTCCCGGAGCCATTTACAAGTCATTTATCCTCTGGGTGTTGCATCTCTTCAGTCTGGCTATCAGTGCTGCACAAAGATGTAACATCGTATTCTCATCATGATTCCAGCTGAGCCTGGTCACATGTTCACATGTTGTCTTCATACTGGAATCCATTAGATGACAAGGCAGGTTGGCATGGCGACCACAAAGCAAACAGGGGGCAGTGACAAATGCCTCTATAAAAACACAATAGGCATAATTTATACAGCAATTTGATAAGTGCTTACAATGTATACTGTGTAATTGATTAAAGTGGTTTGTTTATGTCTTCTGTATATATACTTTAAATGAGAATACCTATTCTGTAAATTAAAGAAGAGAAGAATCATTTTGGAAAATTAATGCTTTAAGAAAAAGTAAACACATTGAAACACTCAAATTATGTTTGATTTCAACATAACTTGATACATATGCAGACCAGGTTTCATTCATGTAAATTGTTACATTTGCAAGATTTTTGCACGTTGAGAATTCAGTTTTTGTTTCTTGTGGTTCCTCAGAGACAGATTATTGAACTGGGGAACCCAGCAGACTTCAATGAACTATTAAAGAACAAACATCACTGTTGTTCTTTTCTTCTTTTACCTGTAATATTTATCTCCCTTTTGGGGGTACTATTGCCACTGTTGGCTCGCTCACACAGTGAGAATACAAATATCTGGGCTCCATGCAGATATCTGCAGAGGGTCATAGCCGAAATAAAGGGACAAGTGCTGTGATTTTACTTGTGATAGTAAAATTATAGACATTTTTAAGTCAATGTAAACAAAATTGTCATTCAAAAAAAGGGTTGGTTGAGACCAAAACACCAGATTAAAAACTTGATACTCAATACCCTTTTTGATGCTTTTGATGGTATTATCTCTTGGTATTTTCACACCCGAGTCTAGCTGAATCGAGTTCAGTAGACTCGTTTCAACTGGGGTCCAAAAATGTAACATTTGTTCCATTTTCAGCTTGGTGCGGTTCGCTTTCACACTGAACTGTGTCAAACGAACCAAACCCTTTGAAAAGCCAAACCCTCGCCTGTGATGGCGCTGCACCAAGAACCACTGAAGGAAGAAATGTGAAAACCACTGAAGAAGAAACTGAGCACAACTTCCTTCTTCATGAAATGTAGACAAATGGCATCACATTTTAGTGGTTGCAGGATTTCTCTTTTGTCAACGGCAACTGAGCACGAGCCATTTATCCTGCTAGTGGTGCTAGGACCTGGCTCAACTTCTGTCAGTTTTAGTCTGGGTTTTTGTGAAATCTAAAACTATTTCGAGGTATAAAATTAGTTATCTTTGTCTCATACTCGACAAATCTACCTGGTATCAGGCTTGTCAGTTCGTATCTGAAAGGTTTAGACTTTCAGCAATAGCTCGCTGTTTGGATAGTCATCAGATAAACTGCTGCAAGAAAGAGATTGCCCACAGCATCACTACACCAAGCCGTGTGCCAACACAAGATAAAAATGACACACTTCATACTGATTTAGAGGCAAACGAGTTTCTTCAAAACATATTCTTTTGTATTAGTTATATGGTGCTGGGACTAGTTAAGATGATAAATATTGCTAGACGATATATTGTCCCAGAAGTTATTGTGCTAAACGACATTATTTTTGTTTTGAGACCATTTTCAAGAAATGTAATGACAATTTGATAATAATGCAAGAACACATTCTAAAAGATTAAACTTTAAATTTTTACCAACATTTAACATTTGACACTGGAACTGGAAGACATTTTAAATATCCAAAATAAATTAACAAAAACAACAGAAAACAAAACAAATAAAATACATTCTTAAGTCTTTGTAAACAAAATTGTCCTCTAAATAAAAAAGTCTGGTTGAGGCCAAAACACCAGACTTTCCAGTTTTTGGTAAACAGAGAAAAACGACAAATCATGAAAATAGAAGTTATTGAGCTTGCTTTAATTAATTATGCGATTAATTGATTTATTGTTTATTGTGACATGCCTAATGGTACTATCAATAATTTCAACTACAGAAGAAGAAATTTATGTCCCACAAGCTGTGCAGCCGAGCGGGCGGTGGAGCAGACAGGGCGGTATGAATGAGTCCTTACACAGCATTACACAGCATGACTGAGTTTGGTATGAGTCACATTTTGGTCTGTTGGGCAGTGGCCTGATACAACCACCTGGCCAGTACATGGGAGCACCCACTCACATCCTGCCATACTGCAAATCTTGTAAAGAATCCAATACCTGATTCTGGATGACAGGCACAGATGGCATTGCGTGCCGAAGCACATTATGAAAAATCTGATGATCCTTTCTTAGTGCGTTCTGTCTTAAACAACACAAAGCCTTAAAAAAAAAAAAAGTTTGGATACACCCATCTGGCTCCTGATGGCACAACTTTTGCCCTCTTGGATGTGCCATCTTCTTGTAAACTGAATCACTTGCAATTAACGTTCTGCATTTGGGCCAACTTACATATCAGACCATTTCTTCTGGATGATGAAGTAGATTCTGAATCTTTTCTTTTTCTGCAGAGAGTATATGTAGAATGAGCATTCTGATGAAACAAATGTTGATGTTTTAGGTCATAATCTGCTTGAGCTGTGGTGACTGATTCAAATCCCTATTTCTGAAACATTGTGTTTCCTTCCCCGTCTTCGTGGTTTAGCAGATACGAGGCGCATAAAATAATAATGATGCCGATAAAGGATTAGTGTATTATGTAGACTTTTTTGGTGAGATGAGTTTCTATGCTTTTTAAACCTCTAAAGTTTACTTTGATACAGCATGGAAGAAAGCTCTTCAGACTTCATTTAAAATTAGATATTTTTTAACAGTTGGGAAACTGAATTACTTATGTTGAAATTAAATAAGAATTTATTTTAAAAAGAAGTTTTACTTAGCTTTCATCATTAAAGAACAGCAGGTCACATATCAGCCAGGTTACAACCTCAAATAAAATTGTGTAATGAAACTGGATGATAATGTCCCATTCTGAAGTTAGAGGAAAAGTCAGACGTGTTGTTTTAGTTTCTGATCTCTGGGACTTTATTTTGGACGTACAGCAGGACAGAGTCCTATAAATACCTTTAACACAAGTAAAATGTACATATTGGTCCACATTGATAGGACATAAGGTTTTATTGTGTCATTTATCATAGAAAAAAAATTCTTATAAGATTCTTATAAGAATTACTTTATCGTTATCACAATAAATAATGTAATAAGTAATGGTTTAAAAAACCAAACCTTCTGTATTGTCAGGAATTTTATTTTTACTATTTTCATCCACTGCTTGTCCAATAAAGGTGTTTCAATATATTTCTAAATATGATTAAATGCTGTTAGAGTGTGAATTTTGGGGAAACAAATGAGACTTCTTTATGTAGTTTGTTGTCCTGAAGACGTATATTACAAATAGTATGTTTATCCAGAGAAGTATTTGTGCCATGCAGATGCAGTCATATACAGACAGTAATAAACAGTTCTTATCATCACTTTTACTGTTATCACAGTAGTATCTCAAAATATTGTGATAAAGCTTCACATTTATATCTCACACCTCTAATAGGACGCTGGCTGACAGACGGGAACCAAATGGAATGAAAACCAGAAGTTACCTAACAATCTGTAATTTGCCTATTCAGGCCAAGGTAGCTAAAGGGAACCATACAGCACTGGAGGTATTGCCCAAATTGATCTGTTTTTCATCTGGAACCAAAGTAAGACCCAGACAGGGGCCTTGTGTCAGGATCCTGGTGTGTTTGTGTGACATCATTGTTAATGTTGGGATAACCTGCCGCACGAGGCGCATAGAATGCTCTTTATAATCACCTTACTGTGGGCAGCAAGACAGTCAGCCTTTGGTAGATGATCAACCTTCTTGGTAGAGTCAAGCCTGAAACCATCTTGAGTTTCCTAGATCTAAGAGCCTTCAGTCGTTTCTTGTCTCTGAGCTTCCAGCTTCCATTAACTCCCCTCTGCCTTCCACTCATGTCGACTCCTGTTCACCAGAGCGTTCCCCATCCTCCAATCTCAGCTGCCACCTGCCTGCCCACTGCCCAACTCCCCTCTGACTGCAACCATTCAGATTTCGCACTGCAAGACGTCACATCGTCTGGAAGACCATCTGAAAACTCTGACCTCACCCAACATCTCTCACCAGGATCCTCCACCCATCTCTTGGCTCAATCTCCTCTCTATAGAAGTAAACTTCCCCAGTGCACTTCCTTGCAAGACTCATATCCAGATTCACTCCTCTTGCTAACTACTTTTCCCCTTTCCAGAGAGTTCTGAACCAAGAGACCCGAATCAACCATCACTGTTTACAGTCTTTTTTATTTGTCAAATAAATCTTTCTCTTACTGTTCATTCGGCATCCTGTATTGGGTTCTGCATTTTGGTCAAGAAAATACCCAGAAACGTGACACCTCAAGTAATTTTCCCAATAAAGGTTCCATTGTGAGTCCAGGAAAATCCACATTGGGCCTGTATACACATGCTAGGTGTAAAACACATAGATCAAGCTGAGAAAAGGTGGCTTCAGGATGTGTGTTTCATTCGAATTTGGAGGCCTATTGTGCAGATCTGTGTGAGAAATTGCTTTGTTAGTGAAGGAGAGATGATGCTAAACACTTGCAGAGTTTTTGACAAAGACAGATGGAGGGAGCGACAAATCTTTTTAAAAATCATTTCTGCGTGTTTGTTTTATAAATCCAGGCAGACAGAGGGGGAACAGGAAATGACACTACAATAAGAATTGATATATAATGATTAATAACAAAAAAGATGAAGCGTGTTATAGGACTACTAGGCACTGTGCCATCACTTTTAGATAAATATCACTTGACCAAAGCAAGTCAGTCCTGTCGGCACTTCAGCTCTTCTGATTACTGAGGCTCTCCCTGGCACTTCACCTCCAGTCCTCATGCTTCTCTCCGTATTTAAGCTTCAGCTTCATTTACTGCACATGTCATTCTAACTCTTCAGCTTTATAAAGTACACCCATACAATTAAGTTCAACAGTTCTAACTGCCCTTTTCAGTTTATTTCATTCTTCTTGACAGGGTTTTGATCCATTTAATCTCTTCAACTTTGATTTTTGCCGTGACATAAGTAAAGAGGATGCAGCCACAAGACAACTTAAATTCTTCACAGTCATCAGAATCATGGTATTTTTTAGAAGCTCTTTTAAAGCAGAATTCTTAAAAAAGTTCAATATTTTTATGTTGATTGGAAAATTGGCAGTTTCTACAGAGTTTATGTTAGCATGGTAACTTCATATTGTTTATCTCTACACAGACTGCATTTATATGTATTTATATTGAAAATAAATCCTCAACTCAGTGGAAGTGCAAAAAAATCAGGAAAGCACTTACTGGGTTGGGCTTGGAACCATTGATAACTGCTTGCAGTTTTTTTGTTTTGTGTTTTGCTTGTTATTCTTTTTGTTTAATTGTTGTTTTATTGTTTTTTGCTTGTTGTTATGAAAAAGATTAAAATTTAAGTGTAGACTATTAATAAGCAATTAGGCAACTTAGCCATCATTTTTCATAACTCCTACCACTGATGGGAGCAAAGTTATTCCATTATGATCCATGCAGTTCATCCGGAATACGCATAAATAAGTCATAGTGGCATATGTTCATCACCTTGAGGTTAACAGTTTATTACTCTATTAATCATTATGTTTTAGATGGAAGGCAGCCATATTAGATTTGAAGGGGAGGATGCAACAACTATGAATTCTTCTCCAAGTTAGATCTTTCCCGATAGGAAATTCTGTCTCCTTGGTACAAAATGGAATGCTACATTTAATGACATTCTCCCATGTGTTTTGCTAGTAATTTATATGTTAAATTTTCTGCCAGCCCTTCAATCAGAGAGCAACAAGCAATTCCATCACACATTTTAGAGCAGGTGATGCTGAGAATAGGGATTTCTGCAAAGTGCTAAAAGACGAGGAGTAAGCAACAGATTGTTTTCTTTCTGCGTTAACAAGCGAGTCGGGTAAATGTATATCTACCTCTTGCATGTGATTTTAGGAATACACAGGGAATGTGAAGAGCAGATTTCCAGCGTTGGTGGAAAACTATTAATAATACACCTGATAAAAAGAAAACAGAACTGTGATTCAACAAAAACAACAATCATTTGGCACACAGTAAACAAGTAAAACCAAAAAAGGGAGAGAAAAGCATTTACACAGTAAATGACAGACTGCTGTGAGCTGCAGTGCAGTCGGAGTGAAAGTCCTTGATAAAACCACAGCTCCTGTGGATAAAACACTGGATTCTGTGTTAGAGCCAAAAATACATGCAGCTTCTTTGTGTTGATGCAGGTTATTAAGCACTGAGGATGCATACATGGGCACAGTATGAGCCACTAATGCTCTTCTAAAGGAACAGGACTCCCTCAACTCACACAAAAGATCAGCAACATATGCAGATGTCAGTCTGCTCTCACTGCCATCTGTTATCATGCTGTAGTAGTAGTTTGGTCACCTGCAAAGCAAGGTGCTTCTCAGCCCACAGTGTGCATGTGTGTGTGTAGGGGTCTGTGGGTGTGCGCGCGGGGGGGTGCGTGTGTGTGTCACCTTGCAGTTCCCAGACAGAAATACTAAGGACAAATCTTAGTTGTTTGTTGTGTTAGGATTAATCTTAGTTGTTAGTTTCTATAGATAGAAAGAGATAGAAAAAGGTTACACAACAAACTGTTGTCTTGATTAAAAGCAGCTGTTTCGCTTCATCTATCCAAATCCGGAGTTTCCGGCTCAATCCGCACGACAGACTGGTCTGAGTGGCTCACATTTCTGACAGATTAAACGAACAGTAAAAAAAGAAATTCAGTTGAAGAACATTTTAAAAATGGTTAGTATATAATTTTAGATCACAAAATTTTAGTTTTGCACATATTCAGTGCATAACAATTATTTGAATTAAACATCATAACAATTAATTGCCCAACTGCTTATACTTAGTATATTTATTTTGTTTTTTGTTGGTTCATCTACTTTTACATCTTTCATCATTATGCACTTTTTTCTTGTGAGACATGATTTTAAGCTATCTGTACTTCATACTAGCCATAATTGCACTTTAAACATCTATTATTCAACATTTTTATTGTTTTTTTTATTTATAGCTTTATGTACCTTTTTTTTTAACCTTTGCTTTTCGTTTTCCTTGTGATGGGTGTGTTGTGGTCTGTATCAGTGTGTGTTATGTATGTTCAAATTAAAAATCTATAAATAAAGTTTGAAAAACAAATTCATTGATTAATCCGATTTAAAAATGGTACATTCTTCCGGTTTATTGCTTAATCGATTTAACTAATCTTATACAATATGTTTAATACAAAATACATAAACATTAATTACAAAAGGGATCATTTTATTGCCTAAAATTCAGTAACATTCATTCATCTACTGAACCCATGGTCATTTGTGATAAAGGATGCACCTGCAGCTAAAAAATACATTTAACATCAACATGTGAAAAGCTGAGGCCATTCAGAGCTTTTCACAGACTGATATTAATATCAGTTTGCTGGACTGAACATCAACACGGTGAAGAGCTGATCTGTTCATTATTACTTTTCTTTTCATAGCTAGGAAACCTGCTTCGTTCATTACGTTTGTTTATGCCCAAAAAGGTACACAAAAATATGCATTTTGATAAAATAAACTTTCTATGTCTGTAAATATGCTATTTTTAGCTTCACCTGGATCATATTCTGTAATATATATATATATATATATAATTATTAAGCACATTTTGCTTATTAATTATTAGTTAATCAAAAAAGTAAATACAACTGATGGGTTGTCTCCATCAGTCCAAACTCGCTGAGGTGTTTAATCAATAAGTTACAATAACTGCCAGTGCAAAATGGTGAATACAGACAGTTTGATTAATCAATGTCAATGTCCTGGTGTCATTATGATATTTCAATCCTATTAGTTCACAATGGTTGCAATTATCACTTACTGCATTAATTTCAGGGACAATTTATTGCCCATAAAAATGTAATACTTAAAACTCCCTGAAACATCTTCATCTGGTGTGAAAAGAGCTTCTGTGCAGCTCTCAGCTTTTTTTTCTTCTCTTAGAAAACATAAATCAAAAAACTAGACCAGAAAAAAATATGGATTATCTTACACTCTGAGAATGTTCAGCCACTTGTTTGTATTAAAGAAAAAGAAAAGTACATACAAAAGCAATGATTTATTTAGTAGTTGACCACTCAGAGAAAGAAAGATAAAAAGAAATGAGTGTTGTACAGCGTTTACAGCACATCTGGCTAAAAGGAGAGGAAATATGGAATCACCCTAGAATGTGCATTTCTAAAACTAATCTCTGTGTACAGAAAAGAGAGTCCTTAAAGATCTTAATGGACTGGATGAGTAACAGTCACCACATTAATTATATATTTACATAGGGCCAAAACACAACACGTCATCTCAGGGCAACTTACTAAAATGTTAATTCAATGCAGTCGTACACAAATGATCCCAGCTTACATGTTTTCAACATGCCTGGTCAGTTACAACCTTGTAACGAGTTATAGAACCCTGTTATCTGGACATGAAGACTACATTTCTGCAGTATATATCTTTTCATCCAGTTGTAGTCAATCAGAAAAGCTGAACATATTGCTGCTAAACCACAGCAGGTTTCCAAAACACCTTTCATCCTGACCACCAACCAGTCAGTGCCTCTCTTTAGAATATGTACACTCCTTTTTTTAAGATATTAACCTGTTCAAATGTCAGGATTTTTTCTGAGTACAAATGTGAAGCAATAATTTTTTTTTATTATTATTATTATTTTATGTTAAGTGTACAAGTTACAGAAATGTGCACTCTATTGAGTTCATACATGACATCTAATCTATTTACCGTAATTTCCAGACTATAAGCCGCGACTTTTGTCACACGCTTTCAACCCTGCGGCTTATACAAAGATGCAGCTTATTTATGCATTTTTTTCTAATGGCCACCAGGGGCGCTCGAGCAAAAAAGGTAAGAGTGAGACAGGTGGAATATATGTGCAGAGGAAGACGCAAGTTTAATGTAACGTAACACGTCTCAATGCTCAGGATGAAGATGAAGACGGCTCTCACCGGTATGTTTTTTTTTAACCAGCCCTGTTAGTGCTGTGCTACCATACTGCTACTGTGTTACTGCCTCGTCTCAGTGACTTTTACCGGTATGGTTTTTTAACCAGCCCTGTTAGTACCGTGTTGCTGCTGTGTTACTGCCGCGTCACAGGCACTGTTTGGAAAGAAAAGCTAAGGTATATTACTAAAACTT
>CAEFZY010002921.1:0-68801 GCA_903066815.1 Brachyrhaphis roseni
GATAGATAGATAGATAGATAGATAGATAGATAGATAGATAGATAGATAGATAGATAGATAGATAGATAGATAGATAGTTAGATAGTTAGTTAGTTAGTTAGTTAGTTAGTTAGTTAGTTAGTACTGGGATATCTGACAATGAAAAGAAAATTATGAGGATTTAACAAACATTGTAGAATAACCAAAAGCAATAAAAGTTCTAAACATTTAGGAAAATGTTGCGCTTGTCCAAATTTGGAGGCTACAAGTAAATCAAAGTATTTATTTATTTATTTTAAAGATTACTGCGTACCAAAGAAGAGTTGAAGCCTGTGATCTGTAGCTTGTGCTTCTACATTTATGTGATGTCTTTGCATTTATGTGTTTGGAGCACACTGATGACAAAATCAATGTACTCCTGAGGAGTAAATGTTTGCATTTAAAAGGTCGATATTGGCTTCATGAGAACAAAACAAATAGACAAACAGTGATAAGACCTGGACATTCTCTGAAAGCACAAATAAATCTGGTTTATGTATATGTATATTTTTTACTGAGTTCATAGAACATGTATTGATTTTTGTAGTTTGTCCAATTAAACCTGATTCTACACTAAAATGCTCCCACGTTTTATTTCAACTAATAGAAAAAGGTTTTGGTTTGAAAAATGGGGCAAGTATTGGATTTTTTATGAAGCACATGATGGTAGTTTGTTAAATGTGTATGTAGGTTTGGTGCAGGAGAGCTAAAAAGGTAAAAACTGGGAACTACAGTATACATAATCTGCCCAGATGTGTTAAACCATTCAGGACTGTGCGTGGATCTGCACAGGGTGCCCAACTGGTTTTTAAGATATGGGTTGTACTCAGTCAATTTAAATGGAGACCCTATAAGAAACCCTTTGTGACCCCAGGATTTACGATTCAGCAGACGACTAAACTGCAATTTTGCTGCATTTGATTACTAACATGGCTAGAAAGATCAAAATTGAATTGGATTATTTTATAATGATGGAAGAAAACATAAAGCACACACTTTGATTAGTGAAATACGTATTATATTTATAGAAACTCAAACAAGAACATCAGATGTGGTCCAGCTTGCAGACTGTCGTACCCAGACAGAATGATTCTGCTCTGATGATGATTTTTGCAGAAAAATCCTATAATTATTGGTGTTTGTTTTGAAAAAATAAAGGTTTCACAATCTGCATCTGTACAATTTGACATTAATGTATAACTCCATCCATGTAGTGCAATTTTCAAGCTGGACTCCATGTAAGGTGACCCCAAGGCAATAAAAGACTTACATAATCTGACATTAGTGTAGATTAATAATGCCCTGGATTGACCTCTGTGGCAAAGAAGTTGAGAAAAATCAATAAAAGTAAACTTTTTTGATTTTTTACACAGCAAATAAAGGGTTTAAAAACTACAAACTGTAATTCATAGAAAATACCACAAGTCAGTTTTACTTTTTGTCTAATTCAGTATTTTTGATTTCTCACTGAATCCCATCTAAAGCAGTGAATTAGATACCTAAGAATATTTTTAAAAACTTTTTTCCTCAGTATTTCATCAGTGTAGGATAATTTTGTCCATCTGACCATTTCAAGTATTCACCAGTTGTGAAATGCAGCGGAATATCCCTTTAATCCTGTCTTGAAACGAATCAGATGCCAACTTCAGCCTGATGGTTGTCCAGCTGTAGCTCAGTGGGGAGTCATGTAAATCTTTCCAAGTGTCACCAGTGACACCAGTGGCTTTATACAGGTAATTGGTTTCCACCTAAAACAATGCGGCTTTTATTCTAACTTAATGGATTCAGTTAGGCTCAATTGGCCACCCACAGATTGCACATCCGCATCTATGGCTCATATTATGCCCAAACTTTAATTAGTTTTCACTTTCCTGAGGTCAAAAAAACATATTTTTCATCAGAAACTGCAAGAATAAGTTCCCCGTTTTGCAAAAGCAGAATATAATTTATTTGGGCCTTCATCGCCAGACGCGAAGGCAATGGGCTTGACTTGATTCGGGGTTCGCACTTTGTTAGTACCGCCATTAGTCTCCCTTTACATTCGCTGATTGGTGATTTACATTTGCGGCCAAATAACATCTTTACTGCTGTTTGCCGAGGCTGCAGAGGGGAACTGGGTCGTTTGATATAAAAGCCTCTACGCTTTCAGAGTCACTCCAGCTCCAAGTTGCGAAATCTACTCAGGTTCCTACGATGTTCGTGTGTCCGCTCAGTTTTGCCGCTGTGCTGTGCGTCACCGCAGCGTGGCCTGCGCTCAGCGGCCGGGGCAATCATTTCCCCTCAGAGGGCGAGTCAGAGGAGGTCCGCTCTGCCGCCATCAAGAGGCTTCTGGAGGTTTTTGGGATGGAGGACCCTCCTGCTGTCCACGTTCACCATCAGCCTCCGCAGTACATGCTCGATCTGTACAACACGGTGGCTGACGTGGACGGCGTGACCAAGGATCCCTACCTGCTGGAGGGCAACACTGTGCGCAGCTTCTTTGACAAATGTAAGATGTTTTTAAATTATATGTGCAGACGTTAAGTTAAATAGAAGGTGTTGTCTCTAATAGTGATTTACGTTTTGAATTGCAGTGCGCAGTGAACAGGTGGAGTTTAAGTTCAATTTGTCAACAGTGGCAAGGAGTGAGAAGGTCCTCACTGCAGAGCTGCATCTTTTCAAGCTGCGTCCTCAGGGATCAATCATATTCAGCAGACATCACTTCTGCCAGGTATGTTCAGCCTTTTAAATAATAACTGCATGCAGAGTTGACCTAATGCTGAATGATGCCATCTAGACTTACTTTTCCTTGTAAAGAAGCATCTCTAAAGATCAATTTCCAATTGTTGTGATATTTTTTTTAACCTAAAACTAAACATGAACTATCTTAATTAAACTAGTTTAATTAAAATAGAAATCATAATAAGCAACAAGTCTGTTTTTTTATTCAGAAGAAAATGCAGAGTGGTGTTTAAATGTGTCATATTACTTTAACTATCAGCTGATAAATACTACATTTACAGTAAACAAGATAACAAGTTTGATATCTTGTATTTCCGTAAAAGTGACAGCAGCCACCAACAGGAAGAGATTATTTTGTAGCATCTCTGTAAATAATATGGAAATAGCATTTATTATTATTATTATTATTTTAAATATAAATATTTTCTTTATCAGGCTAGTGTGGTGCTCTTGGTTGCCCCTAGTGGTGTGGCGGCCCTAAGTATATGTATCTCCTCAGTTAATTTCTAATGGTGGCTATTTTAATTCTGTATTACTCAGGTCAGTGTTTATCAGCTGTTGGATATCAGAAAAACTAACAGCACGCAGACGAAGAAGTTGCTGTCTTCTCGACTCATCCCGGTCCACTCAGCTGGTTGGGAAGTATTCACGGTCACACAAGCTGTAAGTATCTCCCAATGCCTAAATAATCCGAGTCCCAGCAAAAGCTAGACGTTGTATAAAAACCATGTTGTAACCGATGTCCTGAAGGTTCGCTCCTGGATGGCAGATGAAGGCAGCAACCTGGGGCTCCATGTGGTGGTTAGGACGCTGGAAGGAAGCCAGACGGACTTGAAACTGATCCACTTTGCTTCAGGGCGCCACCACCACCAGAGCAAACAGCCTATGCTCGTGCTTTTCACCGACGACGGCCGCCGCTCTGCGGCACTCGGGAGCACAAGTGAGATTTGACTCAATTTTAATGTCATTTATCAAATCATTATACACCCCGTGACAGTAAAATATAGTCCTGGATGTTTAGTGGTGGCCTAAACTGATAAAACAAACTTAGATTTTATACAAATAATAATTACTATTTTCAAACAGTCTCAGACTGATGGGATTGTTGAGCAAACTGATGGCCAGTGAGAGACATCTATTTTTGAGTCTGGCTGTTCTGCAGCAGATGCTACGGACTCTCCTCCCAGACAGCAAGCGGATGAACAAACCGTGGAGAGGATGGGTTCAATCAGAGGACCCGTCGAAGCTCTTTTCATTCGTCTCAGAAAGTGCAGGCGCTGCTGTGCCTTTTTCACCAGTGAAGTGATGTGAGTTGTCTAGCTGAGGTTGTCTGTAATGTGAACCCCCAGGAACTTAGTGCTGCTGACGATCTCCACTGCTTTGTCGTTGATGAGGAGTGATGTGTGTTCGGGTCGAGACCCTCTGAAGTCGACAATTATCTCTTTTGTCTTGTCGACGTTTATTCTGCACCAGTCCATAAGATGCTGTACCTGTTTTCTGTAGTTCACTTCCTTATTGTCCTGAATGAGTCCCATAATTGTTGTGTCATCTGCATATTTCATGATGTGGTTGGTGTTAAACCTGGGACGACGGTCGTAGGTCATCAGGGTAAACAGCAGGGGGCTCAGGACACAGCCCTGGGGGGAGCCAGTGTTTAAAGAAAGGGCACTGGAGGTGTTATTACCCACACGGACAGACTGAGTTCTGTCAGTGAGGAAGTCCAGCCGCCGGTTGCACAGTGGAGTATACCAAGTACTGGGGGATGATCGTATTGAATGCTGAGCTGAAGTCCAAAAACAGCATCCGTATGTGGGTGTTTCTTTTCTTCAGGTGTACCAGGCTCAGATAAAGAGCAGTGGAGATGGCATTCTCAGTCGAGCGGTTAGGTTTGTATGCAAACTGGAAAGGGTCAAATGATGGAGGCAGTATAGAGATTATATGACCCTTAACCACTCTCTCAAAGCACTTCATGATGACAGATGTTAATGCAACAGGTCGAAAGTCATGAAGACATGTGATGGTTGGTTTCTTGGGCACTGGAATAGCTAGCATACTTTCCGAAATTCCTTTTTAAATTGTATTTGGTTCTCGGAAAGGTTTACTGTCACTATTTTACGAATATCTGATCCTGTTTACTAATCTAAGGAACCATTTATTTCTCTTCCAGATCCCCACGAGGCCATCGCCACCTCCTTCCTCCCCCAAACTCCAGTGTTAGTCAAATCCTCCCGCACTGCTCGCTCCCTACACCACAGCGAGGAGGAATTCCGGTCCAAGCCCTGCCAGCGCCTGCCTCTGTATGTAGACTTCGAGGAGATTGGCTGGTCGGGCTGGATCGTGTCTCCCCGTGGCTACAACGCTTATCACTGCAAAGGGTCCTGCTCCTTCCCCCTGGGTCAGAACATGAGGCCGACCAACCACGCCACCGTCCAGTCCATCATCAACGCCCTGAAGCTGATCCGAGGCATCGAGACGCCGTGCTGTGTGCCCGAACAGCTGTTTTCCATCAACCTGCTGTACTTTGATGATGATGAGAATGTTGTGTTGAAGCAGTACAACGACATGGTGGCTGGAAGCTGCGGCTGTCACTGACGTGATCGAGTCTCTGGTACGCAGATTTAATTTTCACTTTCACCAATCGTGTTGCCCTTTCAGTGTTCACTCGTGAGTAAATGTTCTGAGATCTACAAATAACACTGTAATATATGTAAATAGACACATAAATTATAATATATGACTCTGTTGGAAGAGATAACCAGAAAAATGTATAAATATGAATATGTTATGTTTTTCTGTTTCTTATTTTTTATGAAGAATAAATTGATTTTTTAAAAATGGTATCACTTTAAGCTTACTTGAACTTTTCTACTTTAGGATGACTGATCAAGATGATTTCAGAAAATTAAGATTTCAAATATATTCCCAAATTCCTTCAGCATTTCTATATTAAAAACTGAAACATTTCCTCTGCAATTGAGTTTTCCATTAGCAGTGATGTTTTCCATCAATTTAGCAACAATTTATTCAAAGAAATAAGAATTTGGTGCTGAAATCAATCAGTGAACCACCTCAGAATAGTAAATTATTATAACAAGACACTTAACCCTGTAAGTCTTATGTTTTTAAAATTATTTTGTATTATTTACTCCACTTTTTGTCTAATTATTCTGCAGAAACGTGTTTCACGTTAACAAAAGCTGAACCATTTTAAGTGTGTTTTTAATCCAAAGTCTTAAACTGATCAATTATTCTTCAGTTTTAAAGTAGCAAAACGTATTTGAGTACAAACTACAGTTATTAGTAAAGGCCCTAAAATGTTAGATATTTTCAAAGCATGAGAGAAAAGTGACCAACTACGCAGAGAAACCCAGCGTCTTACAGATATAATCCAGCAATACAGATATCATCCACATCTCTGAAATTCCAAGCAAAAATCTAGTGTTTATTTGCAGAAAATGATAAATGGTCAAAATAACGAAAAAGATGCAAAGAAAACAAGTTCGCATCCATTTAGAAACAACAATATTAATGTTTTAACTCAGGAAGAGTTCAGAAATCAATATTTGGTGGAATAACTGAGGTTTTCAATGGGTTTCATTGCAGTGGGCTCTTCATTTTCTCCAGAGCTGTATATGTAATTTGTCCCACTTTGCATGATCTAAAATTGCAGTAAAATACATAAAACTTTGAGGTTTGATGTGATAAAATGTGAAAAGGTTCACGGTGAGTTTGCAGCTGAAACAAAACATCAACCATGTTGTCGTCAGCCATCAAAGTTTCTTTCAGTGCATTACAAAACCTCGTCTGTAAAGAACGTAACCCGATCAGCGAGCGAGGCGTTGGCCATAGAGTGGCACTAAAGGGGGTTGAAACCACTTGGCATGATGCTGGACGACAGCCCTCATTCATTATCAGAGGGGCTGCTATTCACAATGGAGCAAACGATGAAATGCTGCCATTATGGTGGCAAGCAAAGGGCCCGGCTGCGGCCCGACACCCGATCTCCTCTTTGGCTCTGGCCTCCTTTTGTCCCGGTATTTCATATCTGACTGGGCCACCCTAATAAAAACCATTCGCTCGGTGCTGGAGCCGCGATGGATCTGTGCTTTCGGAGCTTGAAAACTCAGACATGGGGAATAAACAAACCATCTTCACAGCGCAGCAGCTCGACGCATATCAGGTCGGTATCAATCCCGTTTTCTGTACAAACTGGAGCATCAACTCGATGTTTGCAACTTTAGTGGTAAAACAGATTAAATTTGTTATTAATTTATTTTTTATTGGGAAAATAAGTACCAGCCACGGCCTCAGAACGCAGTGGAAATGTACCCTGAGGGTGTTTGTTGATTTGATTTACTGTAATCCACTAAAACCAATTAAAAAAAAACATACCGTCAAGGTACATGGATGTAGCTACATTTTAAAAATAGTTCTAAATTCAGTCAAAAAATGTTGACGATAAAAAAATTTATATTTTATTTATTATTAATTATAATAATGATAATAGTAATAATAATAATTGCTATTATTTTTTTTGTACAATGTTTTTCAGATAATGTTTCAGATTATCAAACTGATTTTAACAATAACTGGCATGCTGGTGTTTTATTCTTCTTTAAATAATCGTTCTAAATCAGCCGCATTGGTTTGTGAGCATAAACTGTATGCATGACACAGCAGACCAACTATTTTGGTTTGTTTTATCCTAAAATGATGGTTGAACATTTTCCTTATACGAATATATTGTAAGAGAGCAAAATTCATTGACCCTGAAACAGGAAGGCATCCCCAGACTTTCACACTTTCTTAAATGCTGTGTTAGTTTTACAATTTTCCTCTTTTTTGTCATCAGTCCACAAATTTTGGGTATTTTTCCAAATCTCTTGGCTATCATCAAGATTTATTTATTTTTATTTTTTTAGAAACTGTGATTTTTATGGTCAGCTGTCTCTCTAGATGCCTATTTTTCACCCATCTCTTGAATCATGACCTCTGACCTCAACTGAAACAATTTACTGATTAGTAATTTTTGATTTGGTGGCCACATTTGGGAAGGTTCATTACTGTTCTCCCTTTAGTGATAATGTCTCTCAGTCTGAAAACACCAGAACTGGCTTTGTAACCCTTTCCAAAACGTTTCGGATCTTCCCCTTTCTTACATTTATTCAGGTAAAGGTGTGTTGTTTTGCTTTTTGCACCATTTTAACCAACTTCATGCTGCCAGACAAGTTCATTTCAGGTGATTTTATAATTTTGAAGTGCATGCAATATTGAGGGCTGATGTAATTTGTGAAACTGAGCCAAAAATGTGGTTTCATCTCAATTTTTTCACAATTTAAGAAGATAAAATTGGATAGCTTTTCCCTCCTAACAAATAAAACCACAATTTGAAATCTGCTGTATGTATTTACTCAGGTTCTGTTTTTTGAAATTAAAATGGTTTGTTTAAGTGGGACAAAAAAAGCATATTAATAAAACACAGTTGCATTATGTGAAAACAGTTATTTACTTTCTGGAAGTTCAATGTAATTTCTTGTATTTGCAGGACTGTACATATTTCACCAGAAAAGAAATTCTCAGGTGAGCATAAAATATTTAGAGCACTGTTGGTTTTTAATTTTTATTTCTATTTATCATTTTTTTTAATTAACATTGGTAAAAGTGAATCATTTACCAAAGTAATCCAATTTTACACCATACTAGTTTGAGAAAAGCTCTTAAATGGGAAGGAAAAAATCCCAAATTAAGAAATATTTTTGGAGTAACTGAGATGATTTCTCTAAAATTAATGAAGAATTTTCCTCCTGCATACTCCATTATGTATTTATTACGCTGATCTGAAAGTTGGCAAACCTTAAATTAAAAATCTGTGACATCCTGGCTATTAATAATACAATGTCCTGAGAACATTTGCCATTCAAGAAAGACTCAGGAAATACTTACTACAAAATAATTATTTACCTAAATTTGAACAAAGCTGCAGTCAGGAATACTTGAGACATTTAAAACAAACGTGACTGTGACGATTAAGACCAGAAGAGTTGAACTGTAGTAAATATTTCATTGAGATTTTATACCACTGCAATAAATGCAAATGCATTTAATATGAAGGTTTTCTGTCAAAATCCCTTGTTTTTTACCGTTTCCTTTACAGTAAATCTAAATTAAACCCTCAGAGATCTGACCTGTCATGCTGTGGGTCGGACGTCCTCTCATATCAGATTCAGTTCAAGTTTGACTTTCTGATTTTCAAATGCTTATCCTTGAATGTTCTCGATGCTTTATGCTCATTAAGAAGCCTTTTCTATTATTAGCAACCACTGTTTAAAAATGTATGCCATCTAATTTAAAAGATGATTTGTAATCCAACACTGAAAGTGAATGTTTTGGACCTTCATAGGCTGTTCGACCGCTATCGGGATTTGGCACCGCAGCTCGTTCCTCTTGACTACACCAACCACCCAGATGTGAAGTTACCATACGAGCTGATTGGCAGCATGCCGGAGCTGAAGGTAGACCCACTGGTCCGCAAAAAACCCCACAGACCCGCTCTCCCCCTCTGTTCCCCATCCATAATTAATGTCCAACTAATCGACAGAATTCATTGAAAGGTTATATGTTACCCGACTCCTTTAAACTTGAAGAATGCTGCTGGGTCCCTGAGGGCTCACTTGTTAGAAATAGGTCAATTATCTGCTCCTTTACGCAGAGGCAAGCAATGTAAACATATATTTACTGCTAACTGGCAGGCGTTGAGAAAAGGAGGGACCTGGACAACATTGAGGTTAAACTTTGGTCTAAATAGGGACCTTTCCAACTTTTTAAAAAATTTAAATCAATCAATATCTCTGAGAAAAGCTTCAATCTAAAGCTTGTAGCCAATGGTGCTTCTAGCATAAGTGTGGAATTCTCCTTTTGTTCCTCTGTCCTCACGTTTACCCAGAAATACAACCATTCCCCCAGGAAAAGACATTCTGTAAAAAACTGTAACTATTTATGTAAAATATGAGAGACAGTAGTAAACATAAACAAATTAATCTGTTCAATATTTGTCTTTAAAGCTGCAGTTTTTAACATTTACAAAGATATTAAATGATCATGTCTTCTGTATTTATTGAAAGAGTCAGAATTAGGATTGGAAGGAGTGTTGGGATTAGGATTGGAAGGTGGGTTGAGATTAGGGTTGGGAGGAGGGTTGGGATTAGGATTGGAGGTAGGGTTAGGTTTAGGGTTGGAAGTAGGGTTGGGATTAGAGTCGGAAGGAGGGTTGGGATTAGAGTCAGTCAATTTGGTCCCTCAGCTGTCTGCCACCCTGTGCAGTCAGCCATTTTCTCCATATAAAAATTTACCCACAAGAAATAAGTTTGTGTGTTAAAGTTTTGGCATTTTCCAGTTCGTCACTCAAGCGGTTTTGGTGGTCTTTGTGCTCAGGACAACCCATTTCGTCAAAGGATCGCTGAGGTTTTCTCTGAGGATGGAGAGGGAAACATGACGTTGGATGACTTCTTGGACATGTTCTCAGTGCTCAGTGAGATGGCGCCTCGTGACCTAAAGGCCTACTATGCCTTCAAAATATACGGTAAACCTTCACAGGGTGAATTTTATGTTCAAATATGTGGCGTGTTTTCTCCTTTAACTTGTGGTAATTTACAGAATTGATATCAATGCATAAATAAATTACTGTGGTTTTTATTTATCCAATACAATACTAGATAGCAGTAGATTAATCACAGGATGATTGATCACATTATTCAAAAAAGTCTTTCTTTATGCGGGAGGGATAATGAGACAATAAATTATGGTTTTTGACAAGGCCAGCCCACCAACCAACAAGAAAGCAGCAAGTGGTTTCTGAATGGTAAGTCAAAAACAAAACACTTGCACGGCACATACAGACCTAAAATGTCGGAGCTCAGCTTAGGTTTCCAGAACCCAAAAGAGAAAAAAAAATGGCGGGGGTGTTTTCTTTTATTATTTTTTTTAAATAAGCGCTTGGGCTGCTTTTTGAGGCAATTGAGAGCCAAAGACATTGAAACGCAGTGATCATTTAAACACAGAACTAAACATTAGATAAGCTCTTCTATGTACTTTTGGTTTTCCAACAGATTTCAACAACGATGACTTCATCTGCAAGTCGGACCTGGAGAAGACGCTGAACAAGCTGACCCGTAACGAGCTAACGGAGGATGAGGTGAAGATGGTGTGCGAGAAAGTGATCGATGAGGCAGATCTGGACAATGACGGACGTCTGTCGCTTGAGGATTTCCAGCACATGATTAACAGAGCTCCAGATTTCCTCAGGTAAGTAAAGCCTGGTGGCCCACCAGGTTTATAATACACTGAAGATATTTGCATGAGAAACAAGACTGGAATTACTTGGTAAGATTTGTGTTTTTTTACACACGCATAGTTGTGTTGGTCAAATACAATCCCAGTAAAATGTGTGAACTTTCTGATTGTTGCATGACAAAACATGAATATTACATCTTTTATTTTGCTCCACAGCACCTTCCACATACGGATCTGAGGAAACCGGCGGCTAATTTCTTGCTTGTAAAAACCCAAATGGATGGACTGAAAATACTACAGAGCTTCACAAATCAATCTTCAGAAAACCACTCCTACTTTTTGTTTTAATTTCATCTTAGATATTTTTACCTGAAGTAAAACTGAACCCACACAGTGGAAGCCCCACTAACCCATCAGGACAGGCATCACTAATTATGACCATCAACCGTGAATTTGTTTTGTATCTAAAGGGGTTTTGGTTACACTGGATATAAAAGAGCAGAATATTCCAGTGGCTCCCAGTGGGCCAGTAGAGACGGAGGGAGCCATTTGTCCTGAAAGCAGCTCCAGCACAGAGTCAACTCCTGGTCGCCTCAGCCAATGAAAACACTGGAAGAAGTCAAACCATTTTTAGATCCTTTTTTTATTCAATCAAAAGTACACATATCTACAGTTGGTAGATACATTTCATATGGGTTTAGAAAGTACAGTACAGTTTATATAGATTTATTTTTCAATATTCATTGATATTTATATATTTCCCCCCACCCCTCTAAACTTCTCCCTGTGAATTTCCCAACAGACAGAATGAAAACATGGCTGCTAAAAATGTGTTTGCTTTATTACAACATGTGATGGGATTTTAAGAAAAAGTAAAAAAAAAAAGAAATAAAAAAAAATGAATCTGTCAAAAATAATTGTTGCTAAAGTTTAGGTTAACATGCAGTTTTTAAATAAGCCTGACCTGTTTCTGGCTCAGTGAGTAACAAAAAACACATTAAATGTAACAAAGCAAATAAATTCATCTGTAAGGGTTTATGATATACAAAGGTCCAAAATTCACAATGCATAGCTCAGCTATGAGATCTGACGGTTAAGACAAATGGTCCTAGTAATCATGAGGTCCCAAATCTTTCCTTGATACTTAAAAAAAAGAAGCTACAACCAAACCATTAAAATGCCTTTCTGAACGCTGTGGAGTTTCCAGAAAAACGACTAACATAAGAATGCCAACATGAGGTAAGCAGAAGAAATGCATTTCAATTAACTCTGGCCTTTTTTCTCCTGAATTTATGTAAATACTGAATCAAATTTGTGTTTAGGTGGTTTAGCTAAAAGAGGCATACTGGTTCTACAGCGCCACCTAGCTATCAAACATCAAAACTAAATGTGGAAAACACCTGAAAAGAGCTTAATTCAAGCCTGCTTTGATGTGAGCAGAGCACAAACTTTTAAAGAACAAGTGGCAGGCTTTAGCTTAAAACTCTTCTATTCTATGCCTACATACTGGATTTACATCAGTTTACAGAAATTACAAGGAAGCAAATGCTTCGAGGTGACAGATTACAGTAGGAGGATGCTGGATCACTTGGTGCTGTTAGATTTTGGTATCACAGACGCAACAGATCAACACTGAGTTGTTATAAAACGAAGCTATCACTTGGCACAGACAAACACGACGTAATGGTAAAGTGCTGGGAGAGCTCAAAGGGAACCCGCAGGGCAACATTTGAGCTTGAATGTTATCTAGAAACGATTTTCCTGGTGAGAGATCGGCGTATTTTGTTCACCGTCTTCAAAATAAACATTCTTTTGCACAATTATTTCAAAGTCATACTACTGATAATTTGATGAGGTGCTAAGAGATTTAGCATTTCCTTATTTGTAAAACTTGACTAAAAAACTAAACTATTAAAGTACTAAAAACTTCACAATTTGCTCAACATTCCTCATTTTAACTGTTAATTTTTGGGTATGAGTTCTCAAAAAATTACATCAAACATTACGACTTTATTCTGGCAATATTATTCTCATATTATTTTTACTCCATTGTCGTACTATGTTATTCTTGTGATATTATGATTTTATTCTCTGGCTGGCCCTAATACTTTGTCGTAGAATTGACCTGAATTCAACGTCAAAACAAACAGAAGCTGTAAAACACGTGTCAAACAAAATGGCGGCCTTGGGCATGATGACATCACTCTGAACTATGAAAACACAAGGACTGAAATGGTGTGGAATTTTTTTTTTTTTTTTTTATTACATTTTCAAAAACCAAGAAGTGGATTAAGTAATAAATAGATTAATCACCCAGCTAAACTCTACACTTTAGCTGGAACTGTGTGTTTCAATCGGTCTGATTAGACTTTCCACACATTTTTAATGCCAAAAATTCCCAATTTCCCAGACTCATTCGTCAGTTTAGCCCTCCATTTTTGTTCACTATGAATTAGCAGCAGCCATTGCTACTGCAGTCATGTTTAAAATTTGGAAGAAGTGATTGCATAGGCAACCAGCTGAACAGACAGCAGTTTTAGATGGTACAGATTAAAGCTTCCCTTATTATCCACATCTGGAAAATACTAATATAATACAACACTTTTTCCTGTGTGAAAAAGGAATACATTGAAAAGCACCTGATGCTCACTGTTAAGCACGGTGGAGGATGTGTGATGCTCTAAGTCCGTTTCAAAAACTTTGGAAAATTGCTGAAAAACTAATGCAAATGTTCAACACATCTCCAGATTGTTTTGTAGAATATAATGAGAGTTTTGACATCTGATTCCAAACAGGAAGCAAATACAGAGTTAATATCTATCTGTCTCCTAGAAAACCTAATGAATAAATACTCTATTTCTGTTATTTGTTTTTAAAAAACTAAGGGTATTTCTACAAATGTAAATACTTAATTTTTCCATGTATGTTCACAGCAATTCATCCTTCAACCAGCTACTCCGATACGCCCAAACTACTGTGGAGAAACATTTTAATATAGGCAGATTTAACTTGTGGAGGTAAAAAGTAAATCTGGTTTCTTAATTTTGGGCCTCAGAATAAGTCTGTTCAGATTGATAACATTTTAGGGCTTAATTTTAAAGAGTTTCTGAAATACTTGGTTTTGGGTAAACCCCAGGCACAGATGATAACGCAACCCAACCTGAAAAACCGAATGTTTATTTATCATATAATAGTTTATTGCTCTTGGCCTCTTCGGTTATTTCCAAACATTTAACGATATATAAACACAACAAACAATCTGACAAGCCCTGGAATAAGCCAATTTTTCTTTCATTAGAATGTAAAATAACTAAAAATCTTTTTTTTTAATTGATTAAATGTGTTATAAAATGCAAAATCTCACAGTTTTCAGTGTATAAATGCATCAACCAATAGCATATGCTTCAATACAATTCATTTTCAGTGTAACAAAACTCAACAGAGGGCTTGTGGCTTATGCTTTGATGGGGATAATCTCGCAATTCGTTCATTTTCTGTTAGAATTAAAACTGCAATATCTATCAAGGGACCATTTCACCTTTTTATGCCTTCATAGGAAGAAATTAGCATAAAGAAAAGTCCATCTCTGCCACTAATACAAGTTGCCACTTTAAAGACCTTTTTACAAAAATATGCCACCTCTTTTTTTTTTTTTAGCTAAATTTGGACAGCAGGGCTGAGAAAACAAAGGATATTTTACCTACACTTGAATGCTACTGCAAAAATAGTTTGGAGGCAGTGATCAGGACAGTCTCATCGGATGATTGTCGAGAACAACAAATGAACAAATAAAAACAAAACTCTCTGAAAAATTTCGAATGGACTTTATATGCCTTGATATGACTTCAGCTGCTGATATGAAAAAAGTGCAACTCTGTTTCACTGAAGTTCAGAACCATTGGTCTCTGCTCGGCAACATGTAACACAAACACCTAAAGATTAAAAGTAGACCAAAATACCACATTTGATTTCCAATTCAAAAATATTATAATGAGGCAAGTATCTTCTGTCGCTGGCTGTGCTACTGACTGAGAGAAATACAAGAAGCCCCCGATTTTGTAACAGAAAACACATCAGTGATGAGTCCTTTGTCAGTTAAAAACTCTTGAAAAGTAAAGACAAGTTTTCCTCTAATAATGGAAGCGACGCACCTCTGGAAGCTTTCAGAAAAGGAAGAGTGGAGGGGAAGTCCTCCGCTTACTGACAATAGTTGTTTTTGCAGACCGGGAGAACCGGGAGAGGCCATGGTTGCGTAGAATAAGCAAAAAGAAAAAAAGAGAGGAGGAAGCGCTGAGAGCAAGCACAGTCAAGTTGTGTCCGGCCGGCCTGTAGCCAGCATGGAAGGCTTCGGTTCTCAGAGCAAGATGCAGCGGAAGAAACTGGTCTTTTTCTGTGGCTCGGAGATCTTGACTCCGTGACTGCTGCCCTGAGGGGCGTTACCTTCCTGCAGAAAATCACAAAAACATCAATTAAAATAAAAACTAGATGAACAAGTAGTTCTGTCACAATAACAAATTTTGCTGGACGATCAATTGTCCCAGAATTTATTGTGATAAACGATGAAAATGGTCTCAAAACAACAATGTTAAGCAATAATGGTAATGGCACAGTAATGCAAGAACACATTCTCAAATATTGATAAACTTTGAACATTCTATTCTATTGAACATTTAAAACTGGAATTGGAAGACATATTAAATATCCAAAAATAAATATGAATTATGAAATGTCTGCAACCATTGAACCCGACTGAAGACTTTTGTCAACCAGTTTTTGATAAAAAGAGAGAAAAGAAAAAAAACGCTAAATCATGCAAATGGAAATTATTGGGTTCGTTTCCAGTTCACACAAAAGTATAATTTCATGACTTTACAAACACAAACTTCAATGTTTTCTCCTTCCTAAAATAATGCAATACGTAATTTTCTGCCAAAAGTGATTTATTTTTATTAAATCATCTTTTGGAAACAAATGATTCAGGTCATTATTTTAGGAAGGTGGTAATGTGTTTTATTGGGTTTTTCTGTGATAGAGCAACCAACAACAGGACAGAATTGTGGAGTGAAAGGGAACTGTTCAAGGTTTTTACAAACAGAAATCTGAAAAGTGTGGTGTGCACATTTATTCACCCCTCACCAAAATTGGACCTTTTTCAGTCAAGACACAAAATGCTACATGGAGGAAAACTAAGACTGCAAATAAAATGAAGACACGTGTTACATAACAACACATGTTTAGGGGTATATGTTTGTCTTCCGCAGCACAGGGTAGACCGTCAGAGTTGATGGGAAGATGGACGGAGCTTAATACTGGCCAATCCTGGAGGAAAAACTTTTAGAGGCTGAAAAACACTTGATATTGCAGCGGAGGTTCATTCTTCAGTAAAAAAAAACAACAACCATAAACATAAAACCAGAGCTCCAACTAAATGGTTTAGACCAAAGTGCATAACTGATCATAAGGGTCTAGTCAAAGTCCAGACCCAAATGCAATTGAAAATCTGTGATTAGAATGTGAAATTGTTGTTTATGGATGGTTTCTATAAAATTTGAGGCAGGGAGCCTTTAAACCAGGGGTCCCCAAAGTCGGTCCTCGAGAGCCGGCATCCTGCATGTTTTAACTCTCTCCCTGGTGGAACCAACAACCTTTTCAGCAGGTCAGGGTTCTTCTTGGGCCTTCTAACAAGTCATCATTGGATCCAGGTGCGTTAAACCAGGGAGAGAACTAAAATACGCAGGATGCCGGCCCTCGAGGACCGACTTTGGGGCCACTGCTTTAAACTATCCAAAATATTGACTTAAGAAAGAATAGTAAAAATGCTCACCAGCAGCACATACTGTGAGTTTATGATTGTAATTTGACAAAATATGAAATTAAATAAAGACTAAAAAAAATACTTTTTAAGGAATGTATGAATGAAATGGCTTCTTACCATTTTTGTGTCCATCTTTGATTTGATGTCTCTGGCAAGAGTCAAAAATGCCTATGAATCCAAACAAATATTAAGGTAAGTAAATAATGCATTAGTTATTAGCCCAAAGTGTATGAAATGATAATGGGAAATTTCAGGACTTTACCACTACAGTCCAGAAACATTAGAAAATATATGTTGGTGCTGATCATCAATCATCCATGACATGACAATCCTACAACGTTTAACTACAACCATTGATCAGAAGTGTCCCATTGCCTTCTATTAAAACACTTTGGTTTAGCGCAGTGCTTCTCAATTCCTGCTCTGCATGTTTTAGATGTGTCTCGATTTCAGAACAGCTGATCGCAATGATTGCATGGCCTCTTCTGCAGTCATCAAGTACTGCAGAAGCCTGTTAATCACCCACAGATTCAATCCAGGTGTGTGGGAGAAGTGGAACACCTAAAACCTGCAGAGGAGGGGGGCCTGAGGACCGGAATTGAGAAACACTGATAGCGTCTTATATTTGTTTCATTACACACATTAAAAGTTTAAAGGAATAAATAGAGCAACTTTGTTATAACACATTCAGCCTTCCTGTTATTCGTTGTAGTCTAGCTTTCTCTCACTTTCTCACAGCCTGAATGAACTCCAGACATGTAGAAAATCCAGTTTCCTTTCAAAGACCTTGCATCTCTATGCTTTCTCTGATTTTAGTCTTAAATGTCTCACCAATAATACAAGTAGACAACTTTTAGTCGAATGTCGTCAGCAATAAACCCCCTAATTCTTTGACCGACTTCCTGAAATATCTCTGACTTTATCTGATATACAGACACATTTTACGTATTTCTGACACATTTGGAATTGTTCGTAACGTAATCACACAGAGAGGTAGCCAGATTGCTAACAAAGTAAAAGAGACAAGTACATATGTGAAAAGATTTCTAGATAATAGCAGTTTACATTTTCCACATTGATGTTGGCCTTTGCACTGGTCTCCATGAACTTGATCCCATACTCTAGAGCAAGCTGAAAGAAAAAATACATTTTCCCAAATTACATTTTGTTGAACTTGCTATCATACGTGTTACTACATTATTAATAAATAACCTTCCATCTATATTTGACTGAGATTCTCACCTTCTCTCCCCTATCTTTGGAAACCTGCCTCTTGTCATTGATGTCGCATTTATTGCCAAGAACCATCTTCTCGACATCAGATGACGCATGCTGAAAAGGAAACATTTTAAAATGGAGCCGCAAACGTGTCAGCAAGAATAAATTTGAAGCAGTACGTACTTCCTCTATGTTCCTTATCCAGTTCTTGATATTGTCAAATGATTTCTCATTTGTGATGTCATAGACAAGCATGATCCCCTGCAAAGAGCAGTACATGAAAAACATGCTATAAATACAGCTGAAGAACCTTCTAATCTAATGCTTAAGAAACAGAAACTAGTAGCATGTGAGGCTACCCACCATTGCTCCTCTGTAGTAGGCTGTTGTGATTGTTCTGAAACGTTCCTGACCAGCTGTGTCCCTGCAGGAGTCAAATACATCAATTTAAATAAAAAGGAGGACATTTCTATCTTAGATTGAAAAGTTTTATTTTGTTTTTAGCAGCAGCAAGTCATAGCCAACAGAGTTTTAGTTTTAAAAAAAAAATCCACTACATGGTTGAACACATATCACCCATGAAATTTCCTCTTCCTGGTTAACGATAAATGTAAATAGGGTTTGATACACCTGAATAATTTTCTCATATTTTGTTCTTTCTTTATTACAAGGGTGATATTTACTTATTTTTTACTTGAGTTTACAGAAATACAACATCCAGCAAACACAAAATGAGCTATGACTTGCAAAAGTATTCAAACCACTTGAACATTATACAACCAGAAGCTTCCATATATTATTACAACAGCCGGTGTTGTAATAATAACATTTTCAAAGTAACTATGCCATCGCTGAGTATAAAACAGAAGAACTTTTTTACTTGCTCCATAGACCTCAGGTGTCAAAGAAAATATATTCACTTTGTCTTTTAACAGATCAGTTCATTGTGAGTTTTTCCTAGACAACAGATGTCAAATCATGACTTCTAACTATCCAAAGAACAGAACCTAATTTTTTTTTTCATTATGGATGATAATGAGAAATTTATGACAATCAGATGATTGTCTGAAAAATATTTATTAGTTTTTATTTATTTTATGAGTATTTTCACTTGTCCATTGAACGTCTTCATCAATACCCTTTTGGTGGCGTCCTGGGTTGTCCCAGGTGTGAAGTAAATTAAGTAAAACTGTACTATAAGAGTATTTTTTTTAAGAGTAAACAAAACAGTCAAACTCACATTCCAGGGAGCTTCAACATTGGATATGACAGCAGATGAAAATCCCAACAAAATAAACAGAAGCTTGTATTTGGAAAAGTGATCAAATGTAGAAGGATTCAAGGGGCGTGAATACTTTTGTAGGGTAGCAACAAAACATTGCACCGGTTTTTTAAGTGCTCTTACCATATCTGTAATTTTATCTTCTTGCCATCAAGCTCTATTGTCCTAATCTTGAAATCAATACCTGCAGGAAGATAAACGGAAACTAGCATTCCAATCATAACGATAACTTTTAAGATGCAATAACCCCCCACAAAAAAATAAAGCAAACTCTTTACACAACAAAAGACAGCACCGCCCATATAAAAGGAAATGGCGCTTATTAAAAAAAGAAAGAAAAAATGCATTTAACGTGCAACACATCAGGTTTTCCGGTGTCTGTCCAGAACATAGTCGGGTCTAACGGTTGACACTTGGGCTTACATAGAATAAATGTAATATCAAATTAGTTCTAAATAAGCTATACATAAAATATTAACAGTTGTTCTATACCGAGATTTATTCAAGCGGTCATGTCACCTAAAATCGGCACAAAAATGTACATTTACTAACAAAGACAATATCTCATCCCCATATATAGCATTACAAGCATTCCAGCAAATAGACGTATCCGCACAGCCAGTACCTCTACGTAGTGTAAACACACAGAACACACCTAAATGCCCTCCCCGCAAAACGCACCTATTGTTGAGATAAACGTTGAGTTGAAGGCGTCTTCTGAAAACCTGAAGAGGACACAGGTTTTCCCGACACCAGAGTCCCCGATTAGCAGTAATTTAAACAAATAGTCGTATGTTTTCGCCATACTTGATATTATTGCGGAAATCCCGCCCGGCGAGGATGCAAAGCACAAAAAACGACACGACGCCCCCTACTGGTCCGGAATTCACTTACAGGTGTTTTTAGCGCCAGTAGACGGGAAGTTACCCGGAAATGCGGGACGTGTTATTAGCCACGTGTTTTGTTTCAACAAAATTTGAAGTTTTATTTTATTCCTCTTACATACACGCATGCTTCCTACTAATTCACATGATTTACACACAAAATAATCTAAATTAAATCAATATTTTATGAAGCTGATATTTACAAAAGGAAATGCATTGATAAATTGATCGTTTTCACATTTTGTCTTTTTTTATGATTATTGACATCCACATGCCTCGACTTCGACCTTAAGTCGAAGTCCTCAGCATCACCAGTCCTGCTGTGGAGAGAGTTTGTTTTAAATAAGGTATCTATTGTGTTTTTATATCTTTAAATTGTCTGAAATTATAACATTAATTAATATTTACATTTTGAGTTGCCTACAATTGAGCAATTCTTTCTGAAGTAATTCACTTATGTATTTTTTATATATAGTATATTTCTTAGCTGAATTAATAAAAGACAGTTGTGTCAGACTCTTAAGTTTATGTTATTTAGTATTTGGAATTCAACAGAGGAAATAATTTGAATTGTGATTTCACTGTAATCTACAGAAAGGAGAATGCAGCTTCAGTTCTGACCCCAGGGAGTCAGCACATACCTGCATAGATGTTGCATCTTGTTTGTTTTTGCAGCACTTCATTTTACATGTGGAGACTTGTCTTTGGAAAATATTTCTCATTTACAGCATCTTTATTACTGCAGGCACTTTAAAAATTGATATCGAAGTGATTATATTTAAATTATGGTTCTCCGTGTCACAGAGAACCTACACTAAATCAGTATTTAGAAAGTCATGAGATTCCTTTCCCTCAACAATACTAAGTGAGATTGACTTTTGTGTAATCTGAGTAATTTAAAAAGGTCGAACTGCCAATGACATGACGTTTTTCCCATGATAAGATCAGAGTTTGCTGATTCTATGGATATGGAAATGTTTGGAAAAACAAATTCACTGATTTCATGCAGCAAAATGAAACTAAAGCATGTTTGCACTTGCCCCTTTTCTACTAATCTTTAAAAGTGAGTGCTGAAATTGCTTCCAGGATACCAACTCTTCCAGCAACCTCCACACCCAAGCTGTTAATTTATTGCACAATGCTCTTTTGCAATCATGACTGCTCTTATCCCTATAACATTTCACTAGGTTAGAGCAAAAAGATAAATATATTTGACCACTCCTCTCTGCACATTCATCCAGGCTCCTGTGTCGTCTCTTTTACTTTCTGCTCATTTTTCTATTGATTTTCGCAAACGTTGTGGATTGTTATCCCCTAGAAAGAGCCAATTACAAGCCATTTTCAAGTTTCTAGTAGACCCAAACGATTTTCATTTAAAAACATCCTATAGTGAGAAAATAAGGCTCTTAACATCTCTGGAGGAGTAACAACTCTGCAGCATCCTCCAACATACCTTAGAATGGGAATGTATTTTTCCCAAATATTCATCCTCGTTAATGACAGCAACCCCAGTTGGCTAGAGCGGAATTAGCCAATCACTATCAAGGAAAATAAAAGGCACTCCTGGATTGGCTGCCAGCCAATAGCGTATCAAGTAGCATTACGCCATCGTAATGCTTCAGAAGCTGAAATGAAACAGCTGCGCCAGAAAAATCCGTCAATACTGAACAGCAAATAGGTGGGCGTCCACTTTGTCAGCAAGTTTAGGTAAGTACTCATCATCTCTGACCCGCTTCCATATTTCTGCGGTAGAGACGCATCCCCACATGATGCTTCTACCTCCATGTTTCACAGTGGGGATGGTATCAACTGGATGAATAACCTGCTATATTCCTAGGATGTTATGATGTGTTGTGTTCACTAATGGTCTCTCACATATGGGCAATCTTAGGTCTCCTGTAGCATAAAAGTCAATTTATATAATCACCAGAATAGCATGTGTTTCTCTTTCCCATGTTGAAGAGTGCCAAATATAATTTTTATGTCTATAATCCAGGGAAAGTCCTGGGTTACTAGACAATGATCAATTTAAAGAAGTAAAGTATGAATCAAATATGTTTCCAGTTGTATTTATTTCATATGAATTCTTATGGCTGCCGATAATATGGGGTATTTTTTCCACAGCGAATAAATGTTCTAAAATTAAAGGGTTTTTTTCTTCTTTTTTTTTTTTTTTACATTTTACAGAGTGAGATTAATCAGCAGCAATAGAAAATTGACGTAATTTTACAATTTTCTTTAACATGGGTGCCAAAAAGAGCAGGAGGCTAATCAGAAGCTGCATGGAAACTGGCATCACAGGCTTTATTTGTTGTCAGATTTTGGTCTAGAACACAATTAACAGCACCAATACTGAGATCGTTTGGACCCAAAACCATTAATTAAAAAAGTAAAAGAAACAAAGGAACCATAAATACATAAATTGGCTACATGTGTTAAAAAGTCACAGACAAGGAGATGTGGAATGACAAAGATGGATGGCATGTAGAAAATATTCTTTTACAAAAAAGGTGTTTTTGTTTTCCATTGCTGTTCGTTCTTGTTTTTGTTTTTTTTACAAGCTGTTGAGCTCATGCAGTGTTTGGTCCAGAACCTGGTGCATTCCTAGGTTTTCCTCCTTTGCCTTTGACAGGTTCTCTGCAATAGAAAAGGTAGCAGCATGATGACATAAGCATCCCAGCTTTCAGGAACAAAATTATGTTGTCTGAAAAACAGAAATTATGAGTAAAGAAGGGAGTAGGAGAAAAAAATGTCTTTATTGTTTTTCAGTTTGACACAAAGTGTGAAAGGAGCAGACAGAGAAAGTAAAAGTGCAAAACATGAGGAAACAACAGAGGCAAAGTGACAGCTTCACAAGGTGTTCATATCATTGAGGGCATGATCCAGCTCCTCGCTGATAGCCTTGTATTTCAGTTTCTGAGTGTACAACTCATCTGCAAGTGGGAATGGCAGAGAAGAAAGCAGGGTGAGGGGGTTCAGAGCCGAATGCAGGCCAGGCGGAAGAAAAGGAGAGAAATGAAAGAGCAGATTAATTATTAACTAAAGATTTACAAGAGCGCTCAGTAAAGAAGGAAAGCAAAGAGTGGGAGAGAAACAAGGTGTACCTTCTAGGTTGTCTATGGTCTTTTCAAGCTTTGACACCGTCCTTTCTGCAAATTCTGCACGGGTTTCCGCCTTTTCAAAAAAAAAAAAAAACAGCATAAATATTAGTCATCCTCACGCAGCCTGCAAATATACAGACAGCTGAAAGAAAGATGTGAATATACCTCCTTGAGTCTGTCATTCAGGATTTTAATCTCCTCTTCGTATTTGTCTTCTTTCTCAGAGTACTGCACAGAGAAGGACGAAATTAACCAGTTAGCTGCTAAAACGTAGCTGTGTTTGTTACAACATCAGTTTTAGTTTGTAAAACCATTCATACCCATTCACTTTTTCACATTTTATTGGGATTTTGAGTGATATTTGTGAAATAAATATCACAAATATTAGTAAATAGTTGTTTTATTGAGTAACGTTTTGGACAAAATTACTTTCGGGAGTACTTTTATTGCTCATATTTTTTACTTTTACTTGTGTAGCTTTATTGTGAGTGACTTTTAAAATACCAAAATTTCCACATAAGTTTATATTTTACTCCGTCTCACGATGTAATTTTTAAATACTCAGAAGCCTTTCAGCAATCTGCCTTTTTTGAGTCAGAAAAAAAGGCAGAAAAATTAGCTTATTTAACAATTAGCTGTTAAATAAGCTAATTTAGCTTGTTGTTAAATATGCTTATTTTCTAAAAGTGTTTAGCAGCAGCATGTGTATGCTGTTACCTTATCAGACTGAGCCTCTAGAGACTTGAGGTTGTTGGTGACATTTTTAAGCTCTTCCTCCAAATCACTACACTTTCTGCAGGAGCAGAGTAAAACATTTAGGTTATTTTGTTTTGCAAAAGCACTTTAGCAACTACATGTGAATATTTTATACGTTCCACTTGAGCTTACAGTTCAGCAAGTTCTGCCCTCTCTTCTGCCCTCTCCAGGTCACCCTCGAGGATCACCAGTTTGCGAGCAACCTGTTATTAAAAAGAAAGAAGACAAGAAAAAGGCAGGAGGATAAATCAGATCTCATCTGCTTGTTAAAACTTCGGGGAACAGCTCATGTTTGAGCACGCACCTCCTCATATTTGCGGTCAGCCTCCTCTGCAATGTGTTTGGCCTCTTTGAGCTGCAGCTCCTGGATCTCCATCTTCTCCTCGTCTTTCATGGCTCTGTTCTCAATCACCTTCATGCCTCTGAAGGTGAGAAAGATTCAATGTGTTAAAAGAGAGTCAGATCCCACTAAAGTGACACTTAACCCTGATTCAAATGTAAAGAAAACAATTCCCAATATACATCTGAGACCAAAATTCTCTATACCCCAAGCAGATTTAAATTCCAAAGTATTTTTAATTCAACCAAAAAGAAAAAAAATATGTTGAAAATGTATACCCTTTCAAACTTAATAATATAGTAACCAATACAGCAATCAGACTTTTTATGTCTGAGCCACATTTTGCAGGTTTCCACTGTTATTTCAGCTTTTTGTGATAAATTTCATAACTAGTTTTTTGCTTAAAATTAAAAGACTACGTAAAATCTAAATCTGCCAGGGATTTGAATAAGTTTGAATTTAATTGTAACTGTATCAGAAGTGTCTTTGTATTGACTATAACTGATAAAGATGTCAAGGTTACTCAACAAAACATTCATGATGCGCTTACAGTTAGAATAAGAAAATACTGATTCTGGCTGAACCTTTATTAGAACAAAAATATTTCCTCTGTGTGCTATTTGTTTTAGTTCTTAATATTCTCTCGTCACAAAGGACAAAGTTGGCAAAATAAATAGCAGGGATGACGATCAGCCAATAACCTTGGCTTGTTTTTTATTAGAAAGGATGTAATGTTTTGTCTTAACCTCTGATAACTAGTATTGGTTTAAATGTAAACATGATGCAGATATTTGTATGTTTACCTTAAAGAAGATGCATGATTTATTTGCAAAACAGATTTTTATGTCTTTTGTTAATGCCTCTGAAGTTTTTTATTGCGTTTGATCAAGTTATAAAACCGAGAATCTTGTCGTTGGGTTTGCTTGTGAGTCTATAGAATAAAAGGGTGTAACTGTGTGTCTGCACCTTTTATTGTTTATAAGTGGACTAGAAAAGAATGCTTCTTTTCTGCTCTTTTGTTTGGACTAATTGAACAAACAAGATGACTCAAAATGAAATGATTGTGAGACAATTAATGCACGCAGATGAACTTGTGCTACGTTTAGGCATGTAAACACTCATTTAGTTTGTTGGGAGCAGTGATATTCATAGAGACTATCAGCTGCTGGGAGGAAGGATCTGTGAAAACTCTCCTGTGCTCTTTGGATGCAGCAGTCTGTCACTAAGGGTGGATTCACACCAGCAGCTCTGTTTAATCCACTTTAATTGGACTCTAGTGTTTTTGTCTAGAAAGTCTGGTTCGTTTGGGGAGGTGTGAATGTGCACTTAAACTCTGACGCAAACTTTGGTCCGCCTAAAACCTTGGTCTCAGTCCGGTTGACGTGAACTCTGGCACTGTTCAAATGTATATGTGAATCCCAACCGGACCAGAGACCAGGAAGTGGACTATAGCACAGAGCATTCTAGGTAAATACAACCAAAACAAATGTGCATGTCCAAGGTTAGTGGGAGAAATGGCTTGTGATCTTTCACTAGACACAAAAGAGAAATCCTCCAACCACATTATCTGACACTGCTAGATTTTTATTTACATTTTGTGAAAAAGAAAGTTGTGCTCATGTCTTTTTCTGAGGTTTTCATGTTGTTTCCTTCAGTGGTTCTTGGTGCAGCGCCACCACAGGTGAGGAGGGGAACAGGTTTTTCAATTACTTTGATTTGTTTATCACATTGCAGTATAAAAGTGAACTGCACCATCTAAAAATGTAACAAATTTTTAAATTTTGGTCCTCAATCAAACCGAGTCTACTGGACTATCAGTTGTGAAAACACCCTTTAGGAGCTCTCCAGCTTAGAAACATTTTCTGTTGGGATTCATTGTCTGTTAGTGATGTTATTTTAGCCAGAGTTTGTCTCTCACCACCTGCACTGGGTCGAGGGGCATCCCAGGACAGAGCTGCCCTTCCTGGTGAGCTTAAACACTTCCTCTCAGCTTATCCGCAGTCAAACATTACTGAAGGTCTGCTCCCAAAATGGGTTAGAGTTTGACATTAATTAAGTTTGATTAACTTTAATATTGAGAAATATTGTGAAAGCTACATTTTATTTTCATACTTTTGTTTCTTTTCACATTTTGCTCTCTCAAAACCTTCCTGCTAATAAGGACTTCTAAACAGTCCAAGATGTGAGTCGGTTGTCACCTTTCGCTCTCGTCCGCAGCCTTCTCTGCCTCCTCCAGCTTCTGCAGGGCCGTGGACAGCCTCTCCTGAGCTCGGTCCAGCTCCTCCTCCACCAGCTGGATGCGTCGGTTCAGAGAGGCCACTTCGCCCTCGGCCTGCAGCCACACAGAGACAAATTGACAGAGAAAACTTAATGGTTTGAGGTCAGACAGGAAACATGGTGCTGACAAACTGGAAGGATGTCTGAGATCAACATCCAGTGCAGGGTATTTACGATGCAGCTGCAATGACATGATAAAGGACATTGATGTATTTGGTAATTGTTAGGGTCTTGTTAAACTGATTTATGTTTTTAGCAACAAAACATATTTTGGATGGATTTAAGGAGCTAAACAGGCTATAAAAACATAAAATTAGTGAAAACCTGTTCCTTCAAAGCTGCAAAGTGTCATATTTTAAATTTTAAGAACAAAATGATATATAGCACAAGATCCACTGTTTCCATGGAACCTTAAGACGTTTTTACTTTTTCATCAGAATACTCGATTTTAGAAATTCATAAGATCTGAATCCCATTAAATTTGTCAAATTGTTTTCCACAAAACTTTAGGGCTTTGATTTTCACTCAGAAGCACATTTTGGTGTTTTGCAATAAACTGGAGGCTGTTTTGACTTAAGCGATCAAACTTCACATTCCAGAGTGTAAACCTGAAGACATCCACAAGTCAATATTGAGTCATTCTCTCAGTGTTAATTCACAGTAGCAGGAATTTGGTCACAAATGGCCAACATCCACATGTAAAAAGCTCCGGCTGGGTTTTAGAATATGTACAGAAATGTTACAGTTTACCTGAATTTCCATCTAATGCCACATTTTGTACGGGAAAAGTGACACTCAGCTTTATTTGTGCTGATAAGATTTCAGGCACGAAGACGTCTCCATTCCAGCAAATACAAGCCTGATTACGGTCTGTCTTGACTTGCATCGAGGTGTGAGAGGCCTGAACTCCTCCGCTTTAAGATTACATCACATGCATTCAGCAGAAATCCAAAATGAGGAACATACTAGGACATGATTAGGCTGGCTACCAGTATCAAAGCCTGCCAAGGTTTTAAAAGTTACAGTTTCAAAACTGTTTTCGTCATATTGTTCCTGTCAGTGATGGTCTTGGGGCCATGTGGCTCTCTGCCCAGGGTGCCATGATGCTAGAGAAGTTTTCTTTTGCCTAACTGTGTGTCTAGTAAAGGGTGTGGAAGAGTTTGATCATCCCTAGTTTAAAATACAAAATAGTAACAGATATAACTGCGTCATGTATGCTGGTTGATCTACTTTTTCCTTCTCTTACAAGATACATATGAACCAGACAAGCCATGACATTATGGTATTTTTAACTAATGGTTATTGTACCTTGACAATCTCATAATGTCTCGTAACGTTCCAAGTTAGCTGCTCTATTTTTTATAATGAATTATCTCCTTTCTGCTTTTCTTATGAGCAATCAGTTTCACCTTTAGCAGCTGTAACAAGCTGTGGACTTTGTCGCCTGAGCAGACACTTTAAAAAAGAAGTGATGACGCTGGCAAACAGAGAGACAATTTAACCCTAACAAATCTGAAATGCTTCAGCTGGTTCTGCTGCTTCTTTACAGGCTGTTTCCTGTCCGCCTGATATCCCAGATAACCGTGTCTGTCCTCTCTTTCCTGTGCAAAGGCTAAAGGGGAGGAGGAAGGATTACAAGCTCGTCATTTCCAGAGAGGCTTTGTGTCAAATGGTATTTAGTCAAAAAAAGATTCAAAGGAAACAAGGGGAACAAAAGACTTGTTAGATGTCTAACAAAGCTGGAGTAAAACTTTTACCTGATGTCTTTAACTACTGATTCATTGCCTTTATATATCACATCACTAAATACAACGTTTTCCATATATTGTGAAGAAATTTTTACAACAGTACTACTGGAGATTGGATGTTTTCCAATATATCATAAAACACAAAATACAACTTAAAACTTCTTTTGTTAATTATATTGCAGGATCAAAGAAAAAATGTCCAATCTCCAGGAGAAAGATGGTTGTTCCTTCCCAATCCAACTTCAAAATCCAACATGGCTGCTGTACTAAACAGTGCTACACAATTTGTAGCGTTTGAATATGTTGAATTGTATTACAAAAAGCTATGATGGTGCATTCACTTTGTATTATAAAGTCAGACTTTCTAGATCTGTAACATAATTTTAATCAAAAGTTGGATTTCTAAATGGGAACGCCTCATTTCAATTGAACAGTAAGGCTCTATTTTATGGTCCGGCCATATCATTGTCCTGTGGATGTACAATTGTTTGAACCACTTTTCTAATGGAAACAGACAAAATGGCGTACCAAACCACACCAACCGGTTCCATGCTGCTCAGCATGGATGCTCCATGTTTAGCATCCAATATGGCGGCTGTGCATTTAAACATAAAAAAATTTGCAGTTAAAAACTTTTAATTGCATGTCTCGCATACTTCTTTTACACACAGTTGCATGTAAAATCCCTTTTTGTCCTTTAGTGTAACATATTGAAGGAAATACAGACGTTGCTGTACTTGCGTTGCTAGTAGCAGGGTTGTGTTCTCCTAATGCACTGAAGTCAGGTTTTCCAAGTTCTTCAGTGCTTTTTGGTGCAACAAGAAGACTTCCTGAAGTTGAAATTCCAACCTGAAAAGTCAGAAGTCTCCAAGCAAACCTGACTTCAGCAACTAAAATAGCTACCGAGCTTAAAGGAAGTAATGAAAGTTGTTAGTATAAACTATTTATGTTTTTATTATTATTATTATTATTAAGCTTATGGCACACTGTATTTGTAAAAACATTCTCATTATTTAGGAATATACACAATCAATGTCTTGCTTCACAAAAGCCACTCTCTGCAATAATTTGCTATTCTGACTGGTTTTACCAACTTACAACTGGATTGTGCTAGACTGGTGGTGAAGTCATTCCCAGCTGTCGCTGAAGAGACAAATCGAACATGCCATTAGTCTGGTAACTGAGAACAAAGCAAATCCTACTCATAATCAGAACATGGTTAAATTTATGCTATTCCGCCATCCAGTTACTTTAGAGATTAATTAACGCAGCAGAAATAGTCTGTGGCACTTCTCAGTTCACTGTGGATTGCTCCAGTTCCTTCTTTTGGAAATATTCTCCTCTGCATTTTCAATTTGAGTGATAGTTGCTTGAAGCAATGATGAATGTGCTTGAATTACTTATGAAACTTTGGGGTTGGAATGACATTTTTCTACATTAAAATGATAAACTATTATTACAGACCCTGGTTATGAAGGTAAGTGATTTAGGCTTGACACCTTTTATGTTTAAGACTTAGTTATTAGAGGATGTAGTTTTTGAGCTGCTGCCTTGTTGTTTTAACACAGCTGACTATTAAAAGACATTCTTGAATTTAGTTTGTTACTGTAAAAAATATTTTGTATAGCGTTGGATTGCATTCAAGTATTTAAATGAATGTTGTAGGTAAATTGTCATAAAATGCTCAAATCTAATGTATAATTGAAGTTGATTGAGCATAATCTGATTGAATGAGTTGCTGTTTGGTTGCAAACAGGGCAGAAATGGACACATGGTTGATACAAAACACCCCACAGTTGGTCAGTGAACCGGCCCAGTTGGTACCTGAGAAGTTGGGCATGAACAAAAAAAAAAGAAAGAAAAGAAAACGAACCAATACAGGTATGAAAAGGTGAAAGTGGAAAATGACCAGTATCCCTTTGTTTTAAATTGTTGTTTGGTTTGTGTCAAAGAGCTTTGTGTATTTTGTAAGCTTTGTGAGAATACTACAACAGGCTAACTGTTAGCTGCTAACAAGGCTAGTTAGCATCTGCTACTTCCTGTGGATACTAAACTGCAGGGCAATTTCAAAGACTATTTAATCATCTCTAAAATCTGAAAAATAATTACAAGATGGCTACATACTCTTTAAAACACGGTTTTTGATTTTCAAAGCCTTTTCTACATTAGCTAAAATGACAAAAGGAGGGCTTTCATTTCTCAAAATACAGCTAAAAAGTCATCACATTCCTTCAAAACCCAATATTAGACAATTATCACAAAAGTTGGCTATATAGTTACATCCCATTAGCTCTACAATTATAGCTAATTTGTTTCATGCTAATGCTGTAAATAACTGAAAACTAAACTTTCCTCTGTAAAGACAGCACAACATGCTAGTATATGCTAGTCAATGGGCCAGAGATCTGAATTAGCCAATTTTCCTTTTATCTCGGCAGGTCACATCCTGGACTATTTTTTTCCTAAATTACATTAATGATGACTAACAATACTGTAAATACATTATCTAACAACATGTACTTTGATGCACTGTTCTGAGTCTATTAATAAGTCAGATAGGGGTTAGGATATGATGCATAAATGATATGTTGTAATTTATTTACAGTTTCAAACCTACTGTCTCTATCAGACAACCTGCAGCATATTTTCTTCATTACAGTCCTTAAAATGAAAGTTGGTCAAACTTGAAATCAAGCGGACCTCCAGGACAATTAAAAATCGGTATCGGCCGGAAAACGCCGATCGGTGCATCTCTAGTTATCAGCCACACCGGGGAAGCGTTTCAGCGTGTTTCCGTGGATATGGGGCGGGTGGGAAGTTAGGTAACACAGCCTTACAAAGAAAGTTTCTGCAAAGAAAGTCCCCGACTAAAGACTATAAACTGAATTCAAAAACTACAAAACAGAGTGAAAAGGAAACAAATGTGCATCTGGACAGCTTTTTTTTTTTTTTTTTTTTTTTTTAGGATACTTTATGTGTTTTGAGTATCACTACCGCTTCTGTCTGACCGAGTATAATTCGCTACTTCCTTGGGAAAAAAATGTATTTTACAGCACTTTAAGTTTAAATAACAAGACAATACGGCTTAATCTGGTGAAAATGATAAATTATCTCACTTTTTCGCGCAGTTCCCGTTCTGTATCCAACTCCCTTTGTACTGCGAGTGCGCGATCTTCTGCCTCATCAACTTGCTGCTGCAGAGCCTGTATTTTCTTCTTCACCATCTCCATGACTGCGATTATTTGCTGTTATCTCAAACTCCAAAAAGAACTTTTTGAAAAGAGGAGCTAAAAGATAGATGGCAAAGCGAAGTTTTCAGCTTTTTTCTCGGGCAGGAAGTCAGGGATGGGATGGGTGAGAAAAAAATGGGCCGGGAGTTTTCAGGAAATTTATGACGAGATCCTCCAATCCCGGTGAAGGAGCCTGTCTGGGATGACATCAGAGCTTTCAGGAGGGGAAGGGACGGAGCTTTTTCCTCACAAAAAAAAAAAAAAAAGGAGTGGAAGTTTGGCATTTCTATTATGGACTTATATGGCAAACAAGGTGCATTTTCCTGCTCAGATCACAGGAAGAGTGAGATAAGAACTAGCAGGCCTGATTTAAGGTGTGGTTGAACGTGGTTGCCTCATAGTGAAACTGACTGAAGTAAAAAGCGAGAACAACACCTGAGGACTTTATTGAAATCAAAAATCTTCTAACAGAAAGTAGAAGAGGGAGGGTCGAGAGAGGGGTGGGGCTGCGATAATCCCATTCAACTGGGGTTGCTGACCTGTGCCTTGGAATGTAAATTGATTTGCTTGCAGACATGACCCGCAGCCATGTTGGTGGGGGCGGCAAGACATTCCTTCAGCGTCCTCATCAGCCTCCTTCCGCAATGGAGGACCCGAACTGCCCAAATCAACAATGACTACACACCTTATAAAACGCTTAAATATACTAAGATATAACTATGTAGAAAATTACGGAAGAGGAGTAAGACCACAAGAAGAAGAAAAAAAGAAAAGAATTCTGACTTTAACCTCAGAATTCTGAGATTAACATCAGAATTCTGAGATTAACATCAAAATTCTGAGATTATCAGAATTCTGGCTTTTTTTCAGTGGCCCTAATTCTCTTCCATAGAAAACACAATATTTAGGGAACTAATAAAGTGTAGAGTTCATGTTTTTGTTATTATTCTTTACTTTTAATAGAAAATTAATTTTAATTAATCAACTTTTTTACTGCAATGCACAGAAAAAGTATCTACCACATCACATCTTTTGTCTGTGTTTGCTTTTTTTTATCACCTAAATATTTCAAGTCAACGAAAAAGACAAAAATATCCCAAGTTTATATAAACCAGACCAGTTTTCATTAAATGATGATTCAGTTAATTAAATACAAACCAACCTGGCCTGATGTGAAAATATAAAATTCATTTATTAGCTCACAAATTGAATATGATTAACAAACTTTCACTAGCCACTCAGAAACAGAACCTGCCTGACAACATGAAGTAGACTAAAATATATCACAGTTCAACACATCATCCACTGGTTCGTAGAAATTTTCAAACGGACAGAAACAAAGTCAGTCGGGGCAGCATGTGGTTTAAATGTACATCATGTTCAACCTCTGCATGAGGGCTGATGGTCCTCTATATAGCCATCTATGTGCTTGTTTTCTGTCTGAAACCTACAATAAAAGCCACTAGTGCCATTCAGATCTTTGAAAAAGCAAAAGTAAGCACATCTATCAGTACTGAAATAGTTACTGAGTCGTTTCTAAAACTTTGAGACTCCATGGAACAGTAATTATTACTCTAAGAGAGCACAGAGAAATAACCCAGAGCCCTGCAGGTCTCACTTCCTTCAGTTAAGATCATAATTCAGCAATAAGGAAGAAAACTGGAATCCATAGAAGAGCACTAATGTGAAAATACCGAATAGCTTAGTTGGAGAGTAACTACATTTACTTGGTAAAAATGTACTTCTAGGAGTATTTTAAAATACTAAAATCTAGTATCTTACTGATGTTTTTCGAGTGTTTTTAGTCTGAGCTTCAAACTGCTTGAGATTCTGCAGCATGACCTTAAACGGGCCGTTAAAGCTTGTTTGGCTGAATTAAAACTATCCTGCATAAACGTGTGGGCCAAAATTCCTCCACAGTGATGTAAAACACTGACTGCCAGAAACTGCAACTCCTGCTTGCAGCAGCTGCTGCTAGTGGTGACACAACCAGTTGATAGATTTTGTTGGCAACTATTTGTTCACATTGCGCCAGATGGACTTGGACGTTTTTTCTTTTTTACTTGAAGAAAATTAATAAGTACTTCACATCTATTTATAGCAGGTATTCTTGCTATATTTGTCTATTATTAAACATTAGTTTGATCATCTAGAAACCTAAGTGTCACATTTACTTTTTTTCAAAATTTTTGCCCTCATTCCTAATGATTAAAACGTTTACTTCAGTTCCCTCTTTGATTGGGGCAATTACAGAAAGTTTGCCTGTAATTATAGCTAACCAAAACAAAAGGTCGTCACTGTACCTTATTCATTTTAGCTGTAGTTTAAATTTTAATTTCTGTTTTGTTTCTTTTTTCCTCATAATTTCTCCCTCGATTTTAAGAACATTGTTTATTTTAATCTTCATTTTGCCCTATTTTGTTCATTAATTCCCCCGTAATTAAAGAATCTAACCATTTATAGCTGAACTCTATTAAAGACACCAGTAAATTATAACACTCAGAATAAAAAGTGTCACATATCTGCTTGAGATATAACATTTCTCCCTATATGTTTTTAATTATTGAATTTTCCTGGCTCTTTTCTTGTCATTAGTACGATATAAAATGACTTAGTGCTTTTGTGTGTTTTATGATGTAAAACACTTTGAAATGCCTTGTTGCTGAAATGTGCTACACAAATAAAATTTGATTTGGTTTTGATTTTATTTAAGGAAATAAATAAATATCCTCAGTGAAAAGGTTAAGAATCCCCCATTGACAGATCAGGATTTTGTGTTGTGACCTATTAGATGTTCTGACCATAAAGTCATTTGAAGAGGCTGATAGTAGTTATGTACAGAGAAACAGTTGCTTTGCAACACTTACTGAGTCCTGGCAAATAAATATTGCTGATCAAATAGATTCATCTGGTCTTTTTGTAGAAAAATGGATGCCCACATGTCCTTTTTTGGTGTAATCTGTTGGCATAGCAGTTGTGTTTTTAGTTTTTCAATGAGTTTTGATTCAGTAAAAATGAAAGCTCACTTTCCCTTTCTGAGAGTTTTTATGCTTCAGATCCCAGTAAAACTATTAACAGAATGCATCTGATGCCATCTGCCTGATCTTGATTATTTTTGACCTTATCTCACTTCCCTTTTGAGAGTTAGAAGCTGCTGTCATTCTTCAATTTCCAAGTTGGAAACATTAGGCTGTAACTAGAAATATCCCAACAATGTTATTATTAAATGTGTGGATTTTGGATCATGTGCAGTCTTAGAAAATACATCCAGGTTGATGGGGCCTTATTGTGATTGTCCTCATATTTATTCTTCTGCAAATCAAAGGTTAGGTCCGTATTTTCTCTTTAAAAAAGCAGACTGAAGCTGGTTTGCCTACAGTTTTTGTTTTTTTACTCTTCTGTTTTTCTTGATTGAATTCCAATTTCTTATACACGACAACGAATAGAAGAGAAAAACACTTGCTCTTTAAACTCCAGCCTCCATTAAGCGGTGCACAGCGTAAGGCTGGACCCAGCTTTAAATCCCACCCCTAAAAGGCCAAAGCATTGATTTCATTAGACACTGCAGTATGGGGTTCTCTGTTTGCTTAAGCTGCATTCCTGACATTCCTGCTCGGCTACAGGCCGACCAAGTTTTGTCTGTGCTTGAGAAACAGCTCATTTAGCGGCAACGACGAGCTACGAGTAACTTCTCAGAAATGTCTGCGTTCGAAGATACGTTTTTGCCATTTGATGATTACTCAACAGATGAGATTAAAGTGTCACAAAATAAAGTTTCAGCTTGTAGAAGTCATTTTTTTGGCAATAATTTACCATAATTCTTCTTCTTTCTTTCTTTTTTGACCTCATTACTTATAGTTTTGTAACTGAATGTCATTAGTTAAAAGTATTATTATCTGCTTTGTCACTTTAACAAAATAATCTTTCTGGGTTTTCAGAAAGACAAGAACTTCCGTCTCTTCTGCTCCTTTGATTTGAAGCAATCAATGACTGCTGTTTAGTTAAGTCCATCTGTGAGAGTGGATATTGATACTGTACAGGGAGGAAACCCAGACACTGTGGTGGTAGTGTTATGTGATTAATGTGTTTCAGATGGTGAGCGGCGCTGAGGTTGACTCACATCTGCAGCCTTCTTCTCAGACAGTTCCAGTTTCTCCTGAGCGTCCTTCAGTGCCTCGGAGAACTTGTCCAGCTCGTCCTCTGTTCCTTTCAGCTTCTTCTGCAGGGCGAGCAGCTCGTCCTCCAGCTGAGGTGCAAGAAATGTTTTATAAAGTTACTGAGAAAACTAGACTGAAATAAATGTGGCACAACCACAACAGTTTTTATTTTTTGGGTGGTTTTTTCTTATGAACTGGTAGTAATCATGTATCACAATGACACACATTTGTTTATTTTATTGAGAAATCATGTGACAGAATGAACCAACACAGAGTAGCACATAACTGAAAGAATAGACTGAAAACTATTGTGACTTATATGATTTAAATCTGAAAAGTGTGGCTTGCTTTTTTCACATTTACTCTGATTACTGAATGAAATCATGTGCAGCCAATCGAAGAGTCAAGGACATATAAGGTGTAGATGGATGGAAATAGAGATGGGCAACATAGACTTAAAATTTTGACACTGTATTATTAAAAATAAAAGTGACGATAAAAACTATAAAAAACATAGCGGCCCAAACACGAACACTGCTCTTGAAAAACTGAAGTAAGATTCTTCAGGACTCCACTTATTTAAATATGGGTGATTTATGTCACTAAACTTTAATCATATTTTCTCTTTTCTGACATTTATTGATGCTCTCATGGAACAGTTTTGAGAGTAACTCTCAAAACTGAGAGATCATTAATTCAAATGTTTGAAGACAACAACAAATCAGAATTGTTATTATGATAAGAAGTTTATAAACCATGAATGATAAAATATAAACAATATGATTTGATAAATACCCACCCGAAGATGGAATTGCAAGGAGAAATCCCTGAAGATTTACCCTACAGCAGAATAATGACCCTAAACATGCATCCAGAGCTACACTAACTGTGTTTCCATCAATGTTTTTTATGTGCATTTTGAAGTTATCACATTAGAAAGGCTGTTTCAGCCTTTTCTAATGTGAAATAGCTTATTAAATAAGAAGGTTTTGGCTTTTCTGGAAAAGAGCTAATGCACTAAAAGTGGTAATGGAAACATATTTGCCAAATAAGTTATCTTCAATTAAATTAAATTTCAAGAAGAATTTCACCTGCCCAATAAAACACATTCCTGAAAACCTCTCTCCATTTTTCTGAGATGTGTGGTCCATCTCCGACCTCTACTTCCTGTTTATTACAGCCATCCATAAAGTCAACATCTGACTAATTTACGGTTTGCGTAACCTGATTGGTTTGCTCAAAACCAGAAGATGGAAACATGTCTAATTCATTCTTTTAAGATATTTTTTTGTAACATTTTAAAAGTTTGTTCCAAATAAATGATGATTGGATTGAAACAAAACTGATGGAATGGTTTAGATTGAAGCATTTTCAGGATTGAATGGCCAAGAATATGTTGCAAATTTTGAAAAGTGCTTTTTAAAGATGCCATACACTCTTCATATAGGCTCACCTGACTATTGAAAGGTGAATGCAAATGAATGCCACATTTTTTATTTTTTTTTATTTGCAAAACAATTTTGAAAACTGTAATTTTAAATCTACTTCACAATTTGAATCCGTTTTTTCACATAAAATCCTGGGAAAACACATTGAAGTGGTTGAAAGTCAATACTTTTTTGAGTCACGCAATGAACTTTCGTTGTAATTTTATTCTTGATGCTTACAGCAGAACCCTCTGAAGAAACCTCCAGTTGGATCTGAACATGCAACGCCAGCCCATCATTAGGATGCATCCCCTAATAAAACAAACAAAGAATGCCTGCAAACTTTCATGTGGCAGTCTCATCCAGCTGCAGTTCATATATTGCATGAGTAAAAATCAAAGCGATTCCGCTGCTGCTGCTGCTGCTGCTGCTGCTGATTTACCATGTTGTCAACAGTTCTTCATCATGTCTCTGGATTATAAGCAGAAACTGGGGCATTTCCATTGAAGACACCCAGAGCCCCTGAAATTTTCCAAATTCCTCTGTAATTTGGGTGACCCGCTCCTCTAATTACCGCCAGAGACAGAGCCCGATCCTCTCTGTGGTGGATGTTGATATTGCATGTTGCACTCTGTATATTTTCAGTGCTTTCCGTCAGCCAGACGGCACCCTGGTGTTCGACTTGTCCTGCCAAGAATAGCAAAGAAAGTGTCTCTTTGCTCCACTCGCGTCCCGGCTATGTTAAACAAACCCAAGAGCTCTGTGTGATCTTCTTGGATTTCATGCTGACTGCTCACTAATATCTAAGACATGATGAGGGTCCATATGTGCAGTGCCAGTGATAACTGTCACGCCTGGAGCTAGCCGAGGGTATGAAGAGGGGAAGTAGCCTCCAGAGGGATGGAGGGATTCTTTCCACTTGCTTTAATGCTTCGCGAACCTCTTCTCTGCAGCATTCCTCCCCTTGAACCACAGAGACAACAGTCTCCAACTGTGCAATAATTGCCTCTATTTAGAAACCTCAAATGCCCCATTACATGTCCAGATTCTGCTTTGTTTATGTCAAGCGGGTTAAGAGCGCTGTCATTAGATTAGAGGCTTAGAAACAACGAGCTCTCCAAGGCTCGTGTGCTGCAGCACCAAATAAGGATATTTGGGATCTGTGATGTTTTCTCTTCTGACCTCGGTTCAGATAAGGGTGCTGAAATGCATTTTTCACATTCAACGTGCCAAACGGAGATCAGTATCAGCTACTCGCTATGGAAACCACCCTATTATTATTATTATTTACTTTCAGATCTTTATAGTATTTTTCTCAAATTTTGTTGTTTTATAACCCAAAGAAAATAATAGACATATTTAGATTTTTAAAGTAAGCTTTAATTTGTCTGTAGAACTTAAAATTCTAATAAATCAACTATTTTTTTGTATCTTTTTTTAAAATCTATTTTATCAGTGCAAAAACACAAAATGTTACTGAGTAGAGTGCTAAGATCTCAGGAAATTTTAAAACTAACTTACAAATAACATTTCAGGGGTTTGTCTGAAGTAAATAATTCCTTAATAATAATAAAGAATGAGTTGGTGGCAGATTAATTCATCTACGACCAGGGAGAATGTCTTTTTATATGTGAATTAAAACCACACCTCCTTAATTTCAACAGGTTTCAACCATAAATTTATACAAAAACCCATGATTTTTAAATTTTTTTTAGTTTTTTGTTATCTAAAATATTGAAAACACTCTATTTCCATTCTGTTTTTCATTATTTAAATATTTATTGCGACAAAATGAAACAATCTTTGTATTTTGGTTCATAAATAAAGGAGATCACCACCTCACCTGCTTGGATTTATCTTCTGCCTCCTTCTTGTCGGACTCGGCCTGCTCTGCCCTGTCGATGGCGTTCTCCTTGTCCAACTTCAGCATCTGCATCTTCTTCTTGATGGCCTCCATGTTGGCTGTTGGCTCTCTGTGTCCTGCAGGGCTCAGAAAAAGGGAAACTTATTACTGTTTTCTCCTCCAGAGGAAGATGCCTCACAGGAACTTGTGCAAGGTTGACGGCAGAGAGCGGCTTGCAGATGGAGAGGAGAGAGACGGGGGGATGCAAAGCGAGAGTCGGTGGAGCTCTGAGTGATTTAAACTTGACTGGAGGTTTGGAGGCAGCCCCAGTCCCCAGTGACGGCCCTTTCCCACCCGTTCACCCCTTCTGCCACTCCCCGACTTGACTCCTGCAGAATTTACTGTGCACCCGCCACCCCCACTCACTCCCTAATCTAAACTTTACCTCTCAAGTAGTCTTTGGAGGAAAAAAAGACGAAGTAAATGTTCAGTCAATGCCCTTGTTTGGAGAGGAGCAACAGATAAGAAATGAGCTAATGCGCATCAAGAAAGTTACTCACATTAGTATTGAACTGCTTTCTTTCCACTCTCCCTTTCTCTTTAGAGCATCTATACGCCTGTGCTCCAACTCAGGAATGTTCAAATTGATGTTAATACCAGAGTTGGTTAGAAAACGACATAGTTCTCATTCTACTGTTGAATGAAAAAGAGCTGGATGGAAAATGAGCCAGCCAAAGAAAATCTGGGGGCGAACGCAGTCTGAATGTGATCCAGAGCAGACACTGTTACAGCCGGGCTGCAGAGACACAAACCATCGATTCTCTGCAATTGGGATTCTGCTAATTACCAGCAGGATGACAGGCTTTTATTTAGATTTATGTTCTGTGATTTCAAATGGAGAAAACATGGAAAGTTTAGCACGCTTGCACAGAGTCTGACATTTACAGGTGTTATGCTTTCAAACTACACTCACGGTCTTTTTCTGCAAATTAATGTAAGACCAGAAGAGAAACTGGAAAGAAAAACAAAAGTAAAATCTACATTATCTTACAAAGTATTCACACCTCTTGAGCTGTTTTTTATATGACACATTATAAACACAAACCTCTACTTATTGGGAATCAGAGGCGGACCCAGCCTGTTTGGAAACCTGTCTGCTTTAGCTGAATATAAAAATTACAAGGAAACAAAGCCAAGGAATAATTTCAAATTATATTTGAAGAGAGACTCTGACATCTCTCATTAGCCTGGCCCTTTTTATTCCTCAAGAGGAGTTGGTCTTGACTCTGGATTGATGCAGGCGATGCTGTTCAAAATAAGCTGCTTCAACATCTAAATCAGGGTTTGCCTTTCACGCTAAACCCACCTTTCAATTTTTAAATAATTAACGAAACCCCATTTAAATAAATCTTTTAACTATTCATTTAGTTCTAACTCAGCGATGATAAGTCGAACCTGGAAGACCGGTATAGACAACAGGAGGATGGTTAGATGATTCATTTAGGAATCATACTGTGGTTCTTTTAGACCACATTTGTCAAACTCAAGGCCCGGGGGCCAAATGTGGCCTGCCGCAGCTTTTTATGTGGCCCACTAGTCGTCAAATTACAACAATAAGTCCTTCCAGTTTTTCAGAAATCTGCAAAATTCACACAAAATCAAATCAATGAATCTCCGCATTTTTTTCTGATTTTCCTACAAATTTTCTCAAAATTGGTCAAAAACATTGAGTTTAAGAGACTGCTGCCTCAGCCTTTCTTGACGTCAAGCTGTAGTCCATAATTGATATGGTGAATAATAAAAAGTCACTTTTAACATCATACATTAGCACAAACGTAAAAACGCCTGACAAACATTTCTAAATTGGCATGACAAAATGTGCGATTTTGATTGCAAAAAAACACTAAAGCAATCACAAAATCCTGAAGGAACAGCTATTTATTTATAATTTAACAAGTTAATTGGTTTTATTAATGTATTGTGGCACAACCGGCCCTTTAAGAACATTCAGATTTTTGATATGGCCCAAAATGAAAATGAGTTTGAAATTAAATGTTTTGTTGGCAAAAGAAAGAAACTGTTTTCACTTTTTCTAATAGGAGATGTGATCACTCTCATACGATGAGTTTGATGGCCTTTAAAAGTTAAAACACACGTGCCAGCATCTTGGTTTTCCAAATACATCAGAAAACGGCATGCACTCCAGCAAATACTTTTTTCAGTCTTTTACACTAATACATAAAGCGTCTTGCAGTGTAACCGGAAGGGAAGAGCACAGAGAGAGAAACAAATACAGACAGAGTGAATCAGAAGAGGAGTGAGAGAAATCAGAACCCTCCCACAGGAAATCATTGCTGAGCCCCTCTTCTCCTTCTATGGTAAAAACTCCCCCAAACGCCACAGCATCGCCTTGGGAGCAGACATACAGTCCTGCTAAGTACATATCACAAAGCATCTGGGATGTTGGAACAGAGTTCCTCTATGAAGAGCACAAGCTGCTGCAGTTTGTTTTCAATGGCAGCAACATCCACACATCCAGTTCTGCTCACATGAACAGTTGAACTCGGTCCATGTCAGGAGACAGATCATGCTCGACTAATTTTCACAGGGTGCTGTGGCAAACCCCACATGTGTGACTAAGCCAGAGTAACACCGGTGTGATATCACAAGACTAGCATATTTGTCAATCAAAGTTAGCATGCCAACTTTTTTCAGCTCTGCATAAACACGTCCATGAAGAATCAACTAGCAGACAAATGATGTGTAACTTTAGCTATGAATCATTTCTCGTCTTTATTTACCACAGTAGTGACTCTTGTCGTTTTTAGATCTGTAATACTATAATAAGATGCATACTGTTATATTTTGAGATCCATTAGCTTGTACTTGAGTTTCAGAAATCCTTTTCATCCTGCTTCTCATGATGTCAGAACTTGCTGCCAAGCTGCAACTTTAGCTTTGCACTTTAAAAGTGAAAGCTGGAAGATAAACTGTTTTCGATTTAACAGATGTTTAATGAAATCAGAATTTATGAGGAGTAAAATTGCAAGTTTTACTCATTTGTTTTAATCAAGTTAAACTTTAATGAAGTTCATATGAGTATTTATTACATGGTGGGTTCATATAGCGCCTTGCAAAAAGTCTTGATCAACTTCATATTTTATCAACCACAAAGATTAAACATTTCATTGGAGTTTATATGATAAAGTAACACAAAAAGTAGCATATAATTGGTTTCAATATTTCCTATGTACAAAAGTTTGAAGTGTAGCATGTTTTTGCCTGTCAACCCCTTCACTCTGATACCACTAAACCTCAAGAAATTAATCAGTAAACACAATCCAGCTCTGTTTACTTTTATTTCAGTTCACTTTCCTGTGAAGGCTTTGTATGTTTGTTAGAGAACATTAGAGAAGGAAGAAGTTTAAAGGACTAATAATAATAATAATAATAATAATAATAATAATAGTTATGAAAAATAATGTATTTGTTTAACTATGATAAACCATAGCAAGTTTATGGGAAATTAATTTTAACTAGTGTTATGGTGCTATCTTGTGGTAATCATTATGTAATTCAAACAGCAGTCCAGGGATTTTTTAACTATAATTTTGAGCTTTTAGGGCTCCACTGAATGGGTCTAGTAAACAAAAATGAAAGCAAAAATCACCAAAAAAGCTCTCTCAAAATTCATTAAATGTTTTGTTGTTGTATTTACTATTATGCTTTCACACTTTTTGGTTTTATTAGTCATGTGAAAAATTATAAAGAAATTATTGGTAAAAAAAAATTTGCACAGACGTTACTTGTGGTGACATCCAGTTATAATGAGAGGAGAAAAAAAGAGATGTTTATGCATTAGCCACAAGCAACAAGAAAAAAGCTGATTTCAGTTTTAATAGTAAAACTAAGGCATAATTTAAAAATGATTCAAACATGTTTGTTAGTCCATTTTAAAAATTATATTGAGAACATTTTATTTATAATTTAGAAACTGACTGAATTAATTTATTGTGAGCCGCTTGTATGTTTGGTGATTGTTCTTCTTGTTCTGTAGGGGGCGCTCGCTCGCAAGCTGTACTGCGGATGTCCAAAAAACGGGAAGGATCGTCTTCTTCTCAGTATTATGAATGAAAAGACAGATTTTTAAATGTTTTATGTAAACGAGTAATATCACTTATCGATCAGAGAGGGTCATATAACGAGCTGAGCTGAGCTGAGCTGAGCTCGTGTAAAACAGGTTCAGGATGTCGGCCAGTGCGGTGTACGTGTTGGACTTAAAAGGGAAGGTAAAGTGTAACCGAGCACTGTTGCTAAGCTAACTAGCCTAGCTAGCAGGCTACATTTTTCCGTTGACAGATTGTAATGTGGCTCATACCAGAGGGGAAAAATGTCAGTGTGTGCCTCTTTTCTGACTTAATGTGTTTTAGTCCTAATTAAAAAGTCTACATTTCTAAATTATGATTATGAAGTAATTCGGTTATGACGAAAAACAGTTTTAATTCTGTCTGACAATGAATCAGGTGACCAGCTGTTAGCCGCAGTGAGGATACGACACAGATGTTTCTTCTCCGTCCAGCGGTTCCGATGAAGCTTTAAGGACTAATGATAAATATGTATACATAAATTTTTCCACACATGTTCCGCTTTTTTTTAAAGTGATGTTGGATATCTAATATAGAGGACACGTGTAATACTGGCGAAACCTTAAGTTTTTTGCACAACAATAGCTAAATGAAAAATTAAGCTTACTCTACACAAGAAGAATATTCTCTGATAAAACATATTATGCATGAATATGCGTCGTTAGGTCAACATGTTGCTTTTATATTTTTTTTTGAAAGAGGCTTCTGATTTAACCTGAAACTACCTCACTAACTTATTTGTGCAGAGATGGAAAAAATTGGGCCAATATTAATATTGCTGTTATGGCCGATATGTACAGATCTTGTTTATGTCTGTATATCCCTACACTTTTAACACCATTTAAAAAAAACGACCTCACAACTGATATTGTTTCTCTTCTTCAATTAAGCACCCCATCACTATTTGACCAACCTCCTCTTTTCTTCTCTCATAAACACAAATGTCAACAAGATGGAAATAAAACAAAAACATTGATTCATTAGAGAAGCACCGGTCAATAAGCTGAGGTTTAAAATGTATCTGTTTTACTTTTGATTGAATCAGTTCAAAATCTGACAGGTCAGACCTGGAAGAAAACTAGAAATTGATATCAGCCAGGAAAAGCTTGATGATGTGTTGTGCAAAGATGGTTATAAGCCTCCTAGTTGCTGCAACAAAAGAGCAGACTAAATATAGATGAAAATGTACAAAGCAAAGCTCAGTATGTAGATAATTTTATTCAATTCTCATCAGTGTGGTAGTCATAGACTGAGTAGTTCATCTGATGGTTTCTTTCAGGTCCTGGTGTGCCGTAATTACCGAGGAGATGTGGATATGTCTGAGATCGAGCACTTCATGACCCTCCTGATGGACAAAGAGGAGGAGGGGACACTATCTCCCATCCTGGCTCACGGAGGCGTCCGTTTCATGTGGATCAAACACAATAACCTTTACTGTATCCTAAAGAATAATTTACTGCTGTGTTTGTGTTCAAACCTTTAGATTTAAATATTTGATTTTGCACAAGGACACTGTTGGCACTGATTGTGTTTCATGGGTTTTATCGAGTCTTTAACTCGCTTGTCATCAGTGGTTGCCACATCCAAGAAAAACGCCAGCGTTTCTCTGGTTTTCTCCTTCTTGTACAAAATTATTCAGGTATGAGAAAAGCTCTGCTGGTTTGGTGTATAGCAGCATTTTCATACAAATTTCAATATTAAGGTGAATGTTTTGCAGCGTCGTAATGCTACGTTTCTGTTTTTCAGGTGTTTTCAGAGTATTTTAAAGAGTTGGAGGAAGAGAGCATTAGAGATAACTTTGTCATCATATATGAGCTGATGGATGAGCTGATGGACTTTGGTTATCCCCAGACCACTGACAGCAAGATTCTGCAAGAGTAAGTTTTATTTTTTTTTATTTCTCCTAAAGCAGGTAACTAGTGATTCATTGATTAAAAGTAGAGCTGTTGAATTAGTCAGTATGCAGATAAATCATTGCTCAAGATGCCCCCATAAAGATTTTTTTAGTTCTCGTTATCCGTCTTTACACATTTGCTAATACTGAGTCCTGGCCTGATGAAACATTTAAGTTAAATTCAGCAGCATTCAGCTTCTATGTACCACAAATCTGGAACAAACGTCTGGAAGATTGTAAAACAGCTAAAACACTGAGTTCCTTTAAATCTAGACTAAAAACTCACCTGTTTAGAGTTGCTTTTGTACCATAATAAATGAAACACTGGCCAACATTTTGATGTGTAATGATGGCACTTGACAAAATATAATATTGAAATTGTTAACTTTGTGTTTATGACCGTGTATTTTGTGTTTTTATGCGTGTCTTCACACCCCACAAATTTGCCTGGTTAAATTTAGCACAAAAGAAAAAGAGCAACAAAAAAAAACATTGAAAGGTGGAAGAGTTTTATTTTTAAGCAAACAAAAATGATCTGGACATCTTGATGGCTTGTAATGTTCTCTATGTGGTGGGGTTGCAGGAGCTTCATGAAGCTCTGGGAAGGATTTTAATCTAATTAAACAATAGATTCTGGCTTCAGGTTGTATGGGAGTATCAAATTATGAATGACTATATGGCGATGTTGCAGCAGGGATCTCTTTTCACTGAGGGACTTCCTCTATGCAGTGATGACTGGGTCTTTCAACAGGCCAGTGCTGCATTTCACAATGCTCGTTTTGCAAAACGAAGGATTGCTGCAAAGTCAGCGACACCAAGCAGGTGCCTGTGTGTCGCTACATGTTCATCCAGGAGGAGTGAATGCTGCAAAGTCAGCAACTCGATACAATCCTCTGGGTGTCCTTAGATGGAAAACTTTGACTTAATGGATGTCCTTACTTGAAATCTGTTTGGTTTGATTTGATTTAATTGATTCTCATGTTTTGCTTTTGCGTTGTGAATTGGAGGTAAATAAATGAATAAAACTGAAGTTCTTCCAGGAGAACAACGTCCCTCTTCTCGACCGTTTTACATCTTCTAATCTAAATAGATTTGTAAAATCTTTTAGGTTTCTGAATCAGTTTCTGAAAATGGATGTTCTTTATGATGCCATCTTAACAACAAAGGGAAAAGCTCTCAAAATCCTCCTGGAAACACTTCCAGTCACTTTGGCTACTCAATACAGAGGAGTCGTTCCAGTTCTGTTCTGTTGTTTGTTTTACCTTTGTGTTTGAACAGCCGGAGTTTAAATGTCGTTTAAAATAAATTGCCTGCTGTGTTTGTTTTATCGCTTGCTTCTGTTTTTTTAATTTTGCTTAAGTCACCACTTAATTACTTTCCAGCTGTGCAAAAGGTGGATGTCAACAAATCAAACTTAGCAAAAAATAATAGATATAAAAGAGTTAAACAGCATGGGGAACTAATTAAATGCATTTTGGTTCATGATTGCTCAGAGTGTATTGCATAAAATCATTTTGAACTTATAAAATGTTTCCGTTTTGGGTGATTTTTTTATTATTATTTATGAGAAGCACAAATATTGCAATTTATGTAATATCTGAATGCATTTTATGCATTCCTTTCATAAAAATGTTTAAAGCAAATTTAAAAAAAACCTAAAACCATGAAGGATGTGTAATCAATAAAACCTAAGATAATTAATGTTGTGTTTAAATAACTGAAACGAAAATAAACTAGAAATAAATTCCTTTAAAATATAAATGCTTTATTAATACTTCTTAATGCGTCATTAACTTTACCTAAAAGTTAAACTTCTTATTTCTCATTTTGAACAATATTAAATATTAACACTTAACTGTTTTTACCAAACATGATTAAAATAGTAGAGATGTCTTTTTAAAAAATCCTGGCTATAAACTTAATTTGATTCAGTTTTCTTTTTGTGAATCAGTGCCACATATAACTCAAAATATGTTTCTTTTAAATAGGCAAATTTGTTTGTACATATTCAGAAATATAAATATGCGGCTATAAATATTTGTTCTGTTTTTAAACAGTAAATACAGATGAGTAAGCAGATCTGTCCAAATGTGCAGATTGGCCTCTAGATGTCACTAAAATCACACTGATATCTTTGCCTTCTTTCTGTTTCCTGTAATCTTCCTTGCAAAGCAAAGTTTACTGTCTGCATCATGATGAGATGGCAAACTAGCTTAATGAAGCATGTATATAGCAAACTAACTCTAGATTTCCTGCCTCTGTTCAGGCTGAGTACAGTAATAAGTCACACAGTCCTTCTTTAAAAGCCAGGGGAGTCTTTGTTCTCCTTTGACTGCTGGGAACATGGCAACACAGAAAGCTAATTTCCTTTTTCCAGTTTCTGTTGACATTGTTTTTTTTATCCTCTCAGATACATAACCCAAGAGGGACACAAGCTAGACACCGGTGCACCGCGACCCCCAGCCACTGTTACTAACGCTGTCTCCTGGAGATCAGAGGGCATCAAGTACAGGAAGAACGAAGTCTTCCTGGACGTCATTGAGTCAGTGAACCTCCTGGTAGGAACTCCCTGTTTAAAAGGCCAGAGTTGCTTAAGGAACTTCAGTAACACTGATTGTGTATTTCCTCGTTGTGTGCGTCACAACACTGAATGTCAGCCGAGTTGATCTTGTGTTTTTATAATTTAATGACGTGAACAACACTTTCTATAATAATTTATTTTTCTTTCTGACTCATTGAAGTTTTAAATCTCCTTATTTTCAGGTTAGCGCCAATGGGAATGTTTTGCGTAGTGAGATTGTTGGTTCCATTAAGATGCGCGTTTTCCTGTCTGGTATGCCTGAGCTGCGGCTGGGTCTAAATGACAAGGTTCTGTTTGAAAACACCGGACGTAAGTTCTTCACTGCAGCATCTCAATAAATTAAAATCTCATCCAAATTTACATTTATTTTACTAATTCAGGTCTAAAAGGCACTGAATCATATGTTTTTATCATTTTATTTCTCTTTAGCTTTGATGATGATTTAGAGCTAATGGAAAAACCAAAGTTCTGCTTCAATGCATGAGAAACAGAAATAAACTGTTTGATTGCAGCTTATCAAGATGCATCCATACAAATTATACAAATCTGCTTTCAGTTAATCTCAGATAAGCATTTTTCTGGCTACTGTGAAGTACCATTAAAGTTCCAAAATACAGTTCAACGTTCTTGATCAATATTCTTTTGTCCAGGAGGGAAGAGTAAATCGGTAGAGCTGGAGGACGTCAAATTTCACCAGTGTGTCCGTCTTTCTCGCTTTGAGAATGACCGCACCATCTCCTTCATTCCTCCAGATGGAGAGTTTGAGCTCATGTCTTACCGCTTGAACACTCATGTAAGTAATTTCTCAAAAGTGTTTTTTTTTTTTTTTTTTTTGTGAAATTTTACCAAGTCAAACAAGAAAGCATTATCTCCAGATTTTTCAGGATTTTGTCTGCTGACCACTGGTCTGATTTTTTTAAATTTTATTTTATTTTTGTAACACCGAGCGTTTTGATTGCAGGACATTTAGATATTTTGTTTCTGACTTTTTCATTACACATGTAAAAGTGTCACTAGGAACGATACTGAAACCATCATTGTGTTATAATTTACTGGAAGTATACATGTTTTCTAGATGAGCATATGAAGGCATATTGCAGGAGGTTTTCCTTCTGTTAAAAGTTTATTGTGTTGAGAATCTGTAGTGCAACTCCTCGGAAAAAATCACTGCACAGGAAACTCAGAGATTTCTTGAATGTCGCAATTCAAAGGATTTCTCGGAAAAAGAGATGACAAAAGCAAATTAAAACTCAGCCCTACTTGCCCTTCAATTTGATTGCATGTGATTCAGACTTTTATGTTGCAAAAAGTGTTTCTTATATGTTAACTACTTAACATGGTGTTCTCATTCTCTTTGCCTCACGTTTGTTTGAATAATCTTCATTTCCCTGAATAGAAGCACCAGAGAGAATCAGAAATATTTAATTACTGTTTCTAAATCATAAAACAATTAGTGGTTAATATTCAACTCAGGTAGTTGAAGCGATGATCCAGATGTTCTGCATAAAATTTGAGTTGGATTATTTGGTGTTAAACTTAGATTGGCATAAAATGATGAGTAGAGGACTGATTGGGAATAGAGATATTAATGTTTGTATCGATCCTGATATTGAAAAGAATTCTAGATTGGGTATTTATGACAATGTGCCAGATCTAGGAAATTAAAGTTGTATTGTTTTTACATGTTTGACCAAGCTTGTGAAGTTATCGGTGTAGAGTTATCAAGTAAATTTGTAATTCAGTACATTTATGTTTGTTTGAAAAAAGTAACGCTTTAAGTCAATTTAGCAATATTTTTTGTATCAGATTGTATCTGTCGATTCTATTGGAAGTGAAAAAAGTGGATTATTGCGTCTCTGATTGGGAAAAACCTTTAAGGCAACTGAGGTTACATCCAATATTCCAATATTATAGGCTTTTAGCTGTAATATTTGGTTGAAATTTTTCAAGTTTAAAATAAACTTTTTGATGATATTTTCGTTTTCTAAAACTTAGGAATATCAAACTCATTTTCATTTTGGGCTTTCTGAAAAACCTGAATGTTCTTAAACTTGAGTTTGACACGTGTGCTGCAACAGTTAATTTCTCACTATTTTCTAGTGTAATTCATGTTGTAGTAATGGGAAACATCCAGTAGATGGCGACCGTGACTTGCTATTTAAACTATCAAGCCCTTGAGAGAAGCTCTGAAACCATCTGTTTATAAATATTTAATCCTGATTACATCGTCTGGCAGGTGAAGCCCCTGATCTGGATCGAGTCTGTCATCGAGAAGCACTCTCACAGCCGGATTGAGTACATGATAAAGGTACGATGCTTTCTCAGCACATGGATTAACTGCTGTCATCCACACTGCTGCTGCACCCTGGTCTCATGGTTCCTGTAAAAACACAAACAATAACAAGAAAAGGTTTGGCTGTAAAGGCCGGTCTAAAGTGCGTTCACGTGCATTACTTACTCATGAATCTTGTTGTAAAGAATGAAACTCTGTATAATTCTTATGTAAAGCTACATTTAAGTCCCAGCTCAGGCAGTGCGTTGTTTTAAACTTGCCCTGCCTGTTCTTCCTCTCTCAGGCAAAGAGCCAGTTCAAGAGGCGCTCCACCGCCAACAACGTGGAGATTCACATTCCTGTGCCAACGGACGCTGACTCACCCAAGTTCAAGACCACAGTGGGCAGCGTGAAGTGGGTGCCCGAGAACAGCGAGATCGTCTGGTCAATCAAGTCTTTCCCTGTGAGCACAAAACGTGACTTTGTAGTTTCATAGTGACGGTTTACAAACAACTAAAGGCTGTTTTTGTTCAATTCAGCTCCTAATCCAGCTTTTGTTATGTAATATCCTTGTTTTTTTCATGTGTTTATTTGTAGCTCTGCTGTTATTGACAACAAATATAATGTTGCGCATCATTACATTGTGCTAAAACGCTTGTCTCACCCTGTGGCAGGGAGGAAAGGAGTACTTGATGCGGGCGCACTTCGGGTTGCCAAGCGTTGAGGCTGAGGACAAAGAGGGGAAACCACCAATCAGTGTCAAGTTTGAAATCCCGTACTTCACCACCTCAGGGATCCAGGTAGGCTTAGCACACATGTGACCCCTGTCAAGCAGTAATCCCACAAATATTTCTTTTAAACCTGAGCAGAAAAGTTTAAAACATTTTCTAAATCTGCTCAGTCAACCGTACAGAGTTTATTGTTCATGTTGTTGCTGATTCAAACATAGTGCATGGTCTGATCCGGCAGTGTCATTCTAGTTTTAGACCAGAGGGGGCAGCGCAGGAGCACTTTTAAACCATCTCTGTGCTAAAGTAAACTTGTAGAGAAGTCAAGTGCTCATCAACTTGAACTTGGCCCTCTGGTTTGATCATAATGACAGCACTATAAACCGTCATTTCTACAGCCAGATTGGTAGATTAATAGGATTTTGATTGTAATTTCCATGCAACAGCGAGAAGTTAATGTTTATATTTCAGGTTTCCCCTCATGTTGACCACAGACTGACACACGTGTTGCGTTAACTGTATGATTACAGTTGTCCTGTGATTATACGTGTGGCACCACAACACCAAATTACGCTTTCCCATGTCCTGGTCAGGGGAGGAAACGATACTTGGCGTCATTTGAGAATATTATATTATATGTGAACCTCTGGATAATTACATTCCCAGTTTTATGTTTGTCGGATGTATTTCTTTTAGTCTGGAATGCTTCATGCCTTATCACAGGCTTTAAAACTTTTTATTATTGTTGTTTAAAACTGTTTTCCCAGCCTAGTAAATCACATAATTTCATACATGAACAGAATAAAAAGTAAAAAAATCCTAATTTATAAATTGGAACAATTTTCTGAATTCTGTAAAAGGCAGTAAAATAAGTAGCAGTAGCATAATCCATACTACTGGATTATGCTACTGACAATACAACAAACACAAAATCACATTATTGAGATATTGTATGACTTTATTAATCCCCCATGGAGAAAATGATAGTTGACATAGCAGCCTAAGAAATAACAAAATAAATAAATGTTTTATTTTTTTTACTAGCTCCACACCTGTTACAACTTCTTACAACTCGTTTTCTTTACGTTGATCAACTTAACAGGAAATCTTTACTTAATTATCTTTGACTTCCTGCTTCCCTGATGTTTTAGCATGAGATAGCTGCTCTTCAAAATAGGAAGGACAACAGTAGATAACATTAGCCTGAAGCCGATTTGTGTTGATCTTTAAAACTTATCTAAACTTACCCACATCTACAGTCAGAGCAGTAACTAATTTAAAATAAACTCTGTAACTGTGACAAGCAAATTTAGACAAAGACTTGAGTTTATCTCGCCAACTCACACAGCATAGAGGATCTGTACAGTCAGTAATATTAAAAAAATGCACTTTGTCTGCTGGTAAATGTTTAATCCTGTTTGTTAGAAGAAGATATGAATGAACTGAAAGCACTCTGACTCCAGATCAGCTGCTTGTATTTCAGTAACCAACCAACTCTGGTTATTTTGGTTTGAGGGCTGAGTGCTCCAGTAACAAAGCAAGCATTCACATTATATGTAAACATTCAGTTTCTAAACTCGCCTCAATAACAAGCTACATATTTTTGGCAATGAGTTCTAGAATAAACCTGCAGTTAATACCTCGAGGCTGATGTTGGACCTTCATCATGCTCACAAAGTCGCATTTATGCCCCAACTTTAAATGCTGTTTTCTGTATGAATCATTAAATGAGCCAAAAGGTCACATTTTCCAGCTTCCCCACATTTCCCATCTTCTTCAGTAAAATGATATTAAGTTGCTCGGTTATTATGCAGCCCACTCGGAAACAAGACGCTCAATCCAAAGATAATTGATATGTATGATAAGTTGTAATGTGAATTGTTGTGATTTTTTATAGTTAGCTGAATGAGCTGCGATGATTTACAGATAATTCTCTATTCGTCTTGTAAATACTTGCATGAACAGAGCGACCATAAAGGCGGGTTTTCACTTGTTTCGCCTTAATTCTGCAGTAAATGAACTAAATTCTTCCAAGTCTTTATTAAATTAAAAATAATACAGAAGACTGTAAGATGCTTACGTTGTAAAAGCAAATAATTTTTCTCAATTTGATCCAAAAAGCTTAAGAATGCAAAGTCATATATATTGCAATGGCCAGTGCGATCTCTGCTCTGATGAACTTCTGACTTGCTCATCTGCACTGTTGTGGTGGAACCTCTTTTGTGGTTTTCTACAAACCTTGATGACTTGTATTCAAACACATGAGGGTTTCCTGTTCGCTTCAATCTGGACACACCCTACAAGTGTTATTGCCGCAGCTTTGAGAACAAGGCAGCCTTTAACTGTAAGTTGGTTTGAATTTTCTCAGATCAACAGTTTTTTTTTTTCTTTTTTTCCAGTGTTTACTACATGAGCGTCTTCCTGACCTTAAAATTACCTGAAGAAACAAACAGATAAAGAGTGGAAAAAGTCATACATTTTCCGTTCTCATCTACAGGTAGAAAATTGGTTTGGCTATGAATTTATTTTTTTTTAACAGCTGGAAATAAAAAGACCATCTTGCTTCTGCAAACTATCAAACTTCCTGAAAGGAAGCCACCTGTAAAGGTCGGTTTGTGTGTGCCACACAACACCCAAACGATTTTTTCTAACGTGTTTCAACCACTAACTCCCCCTCTTTTTTTTTTTCTTTTTCAAATACCCCTTGAACTTTGTAACATTTTGTCACATTACAACCACAAACTTCAGTGCATTTTAATGCAGTTTAATGTGATAAACACAAATTCCAGAGTGTTGCGTCTCTTATGGTGGCAGCATTTGAAGTAGCTATTTTATATTAGTTATTTTTGACACATGTATTCTATATTAGTTCTATTTATTTTGCTGATTAGCATCTCAAATGCTCAAATCAAGAAAACTTGCTATGCCTGGTGGTTGGAGCGCTTGGACAGTCATTCATCCAGTTAAACATTTTTAAACTCATGTTTTGAGTTAAAAAATGTTTAAAGTTGACAGGAAATTTTAAAATATCATTTGACAATTATGTGCTATTGAAAGGTTTGAAGAGTAATATCTAAACACCAACTACAAAGTCTTAAAAAAATGCAAACATTTAAAAAAAATTTAATAAATAAGTATCGCTTAGCCTGGTGGGGGCACAAGTAAAGCCTGGTGGCTTATAAAACACTGAGGGAAACCCTGCTCAAATAATACCAGAACTATGACCCCAAAGAGGCTTCATGGGTGAAGAGCAAGTTTAAATAGTCTCTTCAGATCCCCGACTAAGAACGTATTTCTAACTACATGACCAGACGGAGACTTAAAAGAGGAGCAGCAAAAGCAAATGGGGTGGATTAGCACAGCTTGCCAACAACTGATGTCATCCAGGACATGTTAGTGTAGAATATTGTCTCTGCTGCTTCTATATTTAACTGTTAGCATGTCATAGCAGTCAAACTATCAAACAGACAGTCTTCAGTCAGATGTCTCTTTAGATTCACTGCAAGACAACAACTTTTCGAAGATGTTTTAATGATAGGAGTTACGAAAGTATTGCTTTTTTATTACTAAATTGAATTGAAATTGGTGCTTAACTAAGAAGCCAAATAAAAAATAATAAATGTTTTCCAAAAACACGACCGAACATTTGTATCGAGTTCCTCTTTTCTAAATAGGAGCTCTATTCTTTTTACGCCCAGAGACTGAAATTTTTGCACATTCTCTGCAGCACAGCTCAAGCTGAATCTGATTTGATCAAGAAATTTTAAGGTCTGAACTTTGACTGGGCCATTCTAACACAAACATGCATGGATGTAAACCACTTAGCTACATATTTGCATAATGTGTCCTGTTTAACAAAAGAGAAAAACATCAATTAAAATCAGATTTGGTGTGAAAAAAGAAGAGATTTTATTTTGAAACCATATCGTCCAGCTCCTAAAAGTTATATCCTTTTCTTTCCACTTCAGTCATAACATAAACTAATAAAACACATCAAATGTTGTACTTGAATCATAATATGTGAAAAATGTTGAGACGTATTATTTCCTAAATGATCTGAGTTTTTCCTGTTGAATTTGTTAGTTGAGATAAGAGACGTAAATAAGTTGCTTTATCCTTCACAGTCCCACTGCAGCTCTGCTTTTTGCAACCAAAATCAATTTTTTTTTTTTCCCATGCCAGAACCGATGGCTCATCATCCATTTTCTAAAACAACCTACCAAGAGCCCAGTTCCCATCAGACTCCTGTGTGAAGCGTGCAACCTTCCCCTTATTACAGGGCAACTGCAGACTGGGTCGCAGGCTCTAATGCAGCCAAGTGACACCACTCTCTACGTGTGAGAAGAGGCCATGAAGTTTAATTAGACGCATGTAAATATCAAAGCATGAGAAAGTTTCTCTTAACTCCACCACTAAGTGTAGGGGAGCGCACATGTGAAGCATGTATGATGCAAGCAGCTCCACCTTATACGTTTAACTGGAAAACCATGTAACCCCACACGTTGGTCTGGTGGAAATAAGAGCTTGTTTTTGAATGTAGGTGAGAGAACTCAAACAAGTTGGCAGATGTGTTTTTTTTTTCCCTTCTCTCTTTCCTCTCTGGCCATGCCATCTAAAGCAGCCTGATAAATCCAGACCACACATGCAGTCTGTACTTACCAAACGATATACTACAAACATCCTCCTGTTCCCTTCTCATCTTACGAAGCCATAATGATATTTTACGGAGGTTTTGCTGACTGCGTGCCCACGGCCAGGCCGGGACGAGCGTTTGGCTGCGGGATGCGAGGAAGAACTGCTGCGCCGGCAGACTCGGCAATCCCGCGTCTGCGTGTTTTGTCGTCATGTCTTCGGTGACCACGGCGCTCGCTCTGACCTCACAGAGAGCAGAGGAAGGTAATAACAAGGCGGCCAGTGCCGTGGCCTTCCCAGGGCTCTGATTCACAAATTCCTGCGCCGTCTGTCCCAGTTTCAGCTGGGAACAGCCAAGACGACTGGGAGGTTATCACATCAGATTGCAACTTTCTACTTTCTTTTATTTTTTTCTCCTGCTGAATGTTAAGTGTGAGAACATTTTGACAGCAGGAGCTCATTGAAGCATGAAAGATATCCTGGGTATGGGCGTTGTAGGCATGCTTTGCATAAACACACAAAAATCATTAAAGCGTTTCATTGAGTCAACTAAAGCAATACTTCACTAAAACTACAGAATCTTTAAATTTCCTTTACGGTTTTATTTCCCCATCTGATGGGGAAAAAACGTTCTGCAATCCAGTTCGATAGCGCTAAGACTGCACGGGTATTTTTAGCATTTATTCTCGACATTCAGCTCTGTGGTAACACCAGGCAGCTGAAATATCGGTTATCTTGTGAAAGTTGTAGCTTATTTGTGCTGATGTGCATTTTTTTCCCTCACAGGCATCACACAAAAAACTACAGTTATGTAAATTAACATAGTGTGTCCCTTGAAAGCTGCTTCCTTTTTTTCGTGTGACTCACACTACTTCTTCATCATCAACAACACGACTCTTACTACAGCCTGCTGCTAGGCGCAAGCTTAGAGGTGCAGACAGCATTTGATGTGAGACACTTACAGGTGGAATAATTTCAGATCAGCATCAGTTTGACTCGACCAATGGGAATTTAACAAATGTTTTAAAAAAAGTACCCTTGAACTTTCATCATGTCGTTTTATACCACAACATTCAATGTGTTTCATTTTGGATTTTATATGTAAAGTAGTGCATGATTGCAAATAGAAAAGAAAATTAAATGTGAACTAATCACATTCTGAAAGGTGTGGTATGTTATTTGTTACCTGTCTTTACTGTGATCCTCCTAAATAAGATCCAGTAATCAAATTATGGTTCATTTCTGATGCGGACCACAAAAAGGAAACTCTGGTTCACCTAAAAACCAGTGAAATCTGGTGCGGTTTGAATTCAGATGTGTGCGCTAAGCGGACCAGAGACTGCTCCAAAAGCGGACTACAGCAGAGGGCATTCTGGGTAAATGCAACCAAAACAAATGAGAGAGTCTACTGCTGGCTGGTGAAAAGACTAGTGGTCTTTTACCTAAAAGAAGAGAGAAATTATGCAATCACTAACTTCTCTATTTTTGCTAACATTTTGCAAAGGTGTGTGAGGGCAGGAGGTTTTGGTGTTGATACGTCAGTGGTTCCTGGTGAAGCTCCACCACAGGCAAGGAGAGGAGCAGGTTTTTCAAGTGGTTTGATTCGTTTGACAGTGCAGTGGGAAAGCAAACCGCACCAGCTGAAAATGTAACAAATGTTGCAAGTTTAGTCCCCTATAAAACTGAATCTACCAGACTATCAGGTGTTGAAACACCCAAAGAGAATCCATCTGTGTGTAATTTATTTCCAGCATTAATTAATGTGCTGATTATTTAAATTAGTTATCTATTTTTGGTTGATAAAATGGATAACTGTTTTAAATATTTAAAATATCTTCCAGTTCCAGTTTTAAAATTTGTTGCTCTTTGAGAAGGCGAACTTGCAGTAACATGCCATTAACAATACATTGCTAGGAAATGGTCTCAAAACAACAATATTATCATTTATGGGACAATTTATCATCCAACAAAATATGTTATCATGACTGGCCCATTGCTGGATGCTTAATTCATATGCAGGCCACGCTTTTCCTCTTTTTGCTTATATTTATAACGAAAATAGGGAAGCTTTCTTATTCTTTTCATTTTATTGTCTGTTGTTGGCCTAACATATTCTGTTCAAGTCAAAGTGCATCATAGATAGATGATAAAGTAATAAATACAATTTTATTTGATTTAAAACATAGAAAAAAAAAAAAGAAATGGCTGTAAAATACCAAGAAAATGATAAGACGAATAAAAGCCAAGACATACTCAATTTCAGTTGCAGCAATTTCTCCAAAATTATTGCACTACATTGAGTCTTGGAGCGCAGCAGGTAGGAAAACTTCACCAGACATTAAAGTTGATGTCTAATCTAAGAGGTGTTGTATAAAAATAATTATATATATATTAGTTTGGTTGGTCAGTAACCAAACCAGGAGATCAGCAGCTCTGACTCAAACAAAAAAAAAAAGTTAATGTTGTTTTCAGCTGCTGTAGTTTGACTTTTTCTTCAGATATATATATTTTTCTCTCTGGTCCTGCAGGTGCGTTACCTGAAGATCATAGAGAAGAGCGGCTACCAGGCGCTGCCGTGGGTGCGCTACATCACCCAGAACGGAGGTAGGTCATGAGTTTATCTGCAACTGTGCAAAGTGCCCATATGTGCAGGTATTAGGCAACTGTTGCCCAACGCTGTGCAATGTGGTGGGAACTAACCTTGCAGAGAAGCAGTTCTATAAAAAGGGGATACAGAGCAGAACATGAGGCAATGTGGCAACGCCCTGCCAAATGTGAGAAAGTGAGCTTTATTTTCTCGAGCTTCCCCCTGCTCATCATCAAGAGATTACCAGAGTTGCACATGTTGGGCTTGGGGCTAATATTGCCCTTAATTGCCAAACATCCTCCTCTCATTTCCTTCGTATTTCATCCAATCCGGGGTGGAAAGCATCAGCTGCTGATTTTCTCTCGGATTCCCTACTTTTCATTTGCACATTTGATTAAGTCTTGTCAATTTCCTCCACAGATTACCAGCTCCGGACCCAGTAGGCACGTGGGCAGGTGGAAGTCAAGACAGGGCGGAGTCGAGGCGCTAATGCGCAGAGGAAGGCAGGTGGCAGTCAGGAGATAAGAGGACTGTCAGTATTTACTTTAGTTGTATAGCTCTCAATTCGTTAAACCTCTATCCATTCACGATCAATGCAATTATTAGAAGGAGGCTTGGGTTAGGCAAGCTTAAGAAACGTGATTATGTTACGGTTGATTGGATCCAGAAATGATGGAGATCCACTTACACGCCGCAGAGCTACAATCTGTCGCAGTGGGTCAGACAGTTTAAAATGTTACAATTCCCATGTAAAGTTACTGTAATCACCTGCACAACAGCCACTCAGTTACAATATGTGTTCTTTGTACGAAGCTGCTTTGTTCTGCCGCAATTCCTTGTCATTTTGTTCATTATTTGTATATATTTGTTACATGTTAATGAACTCAGTGTTATTAGTTACATAACTGTAAATTTAAAGCAAAACATTTTGTATTATGAGCTGCATGGGATGCCATAGATACATGCCAAAACATCGCCTTCACGTGTTTTATTTTTGTTCGTCCACTTTGACTCCACAGATTTATTTCAGCTTTGCAAAAGATGCTAAAAATGTTGAGTATAGGCTGCACAGGAAGCACCGTGACACCTGCTTTCCTTTTCTCTGTCTGTAGCCACGCTGTTTTCGGTCATTAAATGTATATTTAGAGAAAACTGTTCCATCATCTGCTCGTGTCATTTCTTGTGTGACATCACTGCAGTGGATGGTTTAATGGAGGGAAAAACTCTGTTTAGAAAAACAGAGAAGTGGGGGCACCATGGATGGTTTCTTTCCATCTCATCCAAGTGGAAAAAAACCACCCAACAGTGCAACTTTTAATACTCAGAGCCGCGTAATATTGTTAGCAGGTAAGTGCGATTCCTCCGTAAACACAGGAAAACTGGAAAGGATGTGAGTCAAGCTGCGGGCAACGGTCGGAGAGGTGTTGGAGTGAGAAATGCATGACGGATGAGCACAGACTAGTTATTGTTTGCAGTGGGAGAGCGTGAGGTCATTGCTTTAAGTTTGTCCTGCATTAGGATGCAGACATTCTTTAATAAATATGAGTCGGAATGAGCTGGTGCTGAAGATTGTGTGTCTGTCACAGAGATTTAACTATAATAAACTACATTAATCTTCATAAATGAGCATTATGATCTAAAAATGTGTCGTTTTCTAAATGCTTTGGCGATATTTACCACATAAACGTTGATTTTTGCATATCATTCAGGATTACTCTTCAGGTAATTAACACGTTTAATATTAGAAAAATCAGTATTAGCCTATATTTATTATTCTGATATCCATTTATTAACGACTTATTAACAAAAACTAAAAATATTAGGCAAATTTACCTAAGTTTTTGAAGAATTAATGTTTAAATTGTCATCTAAGTCTGGGTTGTTCTAATATTTGTTTTATTTATATGAAACTATAAAAATCGTTTCAGATTACATGAGGAAAAAGTTCTTTTGGAAACAAACTGGAATTTTGAGTGACGTTCAACACCAGGAAAATCAAACAATTGTCTACGAAGAGCAATTTCCTATGTGGGAAAAGAGGGGTGTTGACTTCAAAATAAAAGCACATATTCAAATTTGTGGAAAGAATTAACAGACGCGTTACGTTTTAGAGTGCTTTTATACCTGATAGTCTGGACTTGGACTCCATCTGGAGACAAAAAGTTGCAACATTTGTTACATTTTCAGCTGGTGCGGTTTGCTTTCACACTGCACTATGAAAAACCTGTTCCCCTCCTCGCCTGTGGAGGCGCTACACCAAGAACCACTGTAGCAAGCGACATAAGAAACTCTGAAGAAAACATGAGCGCAACTTCCTTCTTCCAAAATGTAAACAAAAATAGAGTTGTAAGATTTTGTCCTTGGCAAAACACCATGATCCATTTCTCCTGCTAGCCTACACTCTCAAGTTTGTTTTGGCTGTATGTACCCAGAATGCCCTGCGCTATTGTTAATTTGCTGCTTTCGCGGCGTGCACACGTGCAGTCAAACCAATCCAGAGTTCATTTCACCAGAGCAGAGATTAGATTAGATTAGATTTTAGATTTCTGACAGAGGATAGATTCACATGTTGCTTTGCCATCCCCAGTCTTTCTCGTCAAAACACTCTTTTATTCTCATGCAACCATAGCAGAAGTGAAAGATATTATCTTGGTACATTGGGAACATGATTCTATCAAATCAGAATGTTTTATTTATCTTTCAGGGTTGCTGTTTTTTTTTGTTTGTTTTCTTAACTCTCACATAACAGGTTTGCCAAGTCTGGAAGCAAACTTTCTAAAGCAATAACTTTCATTGTTCTAGAAATCAAGATAAAGGTTAACTTGAAAACATCAAAAATATGTCTTGTTATCTAAAACTATAATTATCTGTTCCTGTTGGAAGTCACAAGAGTTTAGCGTAACATTGTAGCCATGATTGGGTATGAAAAGACAAATTTCTTCTTGTAAGTGAGAAAAAAGTAGAAACCCCCTTTCAGCCAGCTGATTGACAGTTCACAGCAACCGGTGTTGCCTTATACATAAAACTTTGGCAAACAATTCATAATGTTGGAATGTGTTTGTGGCTTTTATATTAAGGATATAACATGAAATACTGCAGATCTGAAGCAGGACGTTAGTCATATTTTGGCAAACAATTGATTGAAGAGCCAATATGGAAGACGTTTTCACCAATTTGAGGTTTTGTTTGTGTTTACGTCTGGTTCACAGCCGTAATCTTCACATCTGACCCTGTGTGGGTGTCATGTTTTGTTTTTTTTCTCCTGCCTGGGAGCGCTGATGTGAATGACAGGTATGACTGGTGAACAACTCCTACTCAGACTAGATGAGGTTTATCTCGTCTGAATCAGGCTTTCAAACGGTCCGTGGGAAAGACAACTTGAGGAAAACCTCGTAGAAAATACTTACCTGGCACGACTGGATGCCAACTTACATACTTACATCTCTAACCGCTGGTCAATGTGTGCTGCCTCCCACTCACTGAGGAGCGCTTCTGTGAAACTTGGCAGAGGATGTGACTACATACTATTTGGCACGTGATGAGAAGGACACATTCACAGAGAAAATTCAACCTGCGGAAACCTGACGTACCTCGTGTTTCGGGATTCCTAACAGACACGTTGGTCGCAGATAATCACAAATGTATGCTTAAATATTAACAAAACACACATACCGTCTTTGAGTTAAGCCAAAGCGTTATTACAACATGTTGCTTGTTTATTTCAAAATGTGCTGAGCATAATGTTTTTGTACCTCTATTTGTGTCTCTACTGGTTCTACAAACAGTCCAACACCTGGCCGTTTTTGAAGCGTTGTATTGTTAACGCTTAAAAAAACAGTAACTTGGCAGCAAGTATTGTTTTTTTTAGTCTATGGAAAATGAGCCACTTCAAAAACTTCCCGATTGTTGAGTCAGATGGGCACTGCTACATTATCTAGCAACCCCAGCTGAGCGCAGCCGTCACCTAGCAACTCAAGCAGCATTCCAGCACATGTGGTCCGATGGTACAATGGCTGCTGGAATAGACGAGTGTTTTGTTGTCGACTTACCATTTGGAAACCACTTGCAGCATTTGTGCTGGTTGTGCAGGAGGATCCACTTCTGCTTATCAAAGATGTACGGTTGTATAATTGTGCTTCTGTTTCCAGTTATCTCAATGTTTACACTCACATGTGAATGTAAACGTTATGTGGGGATGTATGAGGGGCAGATTTGTTCTATTCTTGAATTAACTTCAAGGTTAAGTGACTACTTTAGCTATTTACTTAAAATATTTCATGTTTAATTTCTTGTATATAAATAAATTAATTGTAGGTAATTACTTTGATTGGTACAATTAATTATACCTATCAAAACAAATACAATTGTTTTGATTGGTACTTTTGATTTGAATATTTTGACCCAAGTAGCAAAAACTTTGGACACCACTAGTATACAGGATCAATAAAAGAGACACCAATAATTATCACAATTATCATTTATTAACATTGAGCTATTTCCTTATTAAACAAATGATATGTAGAACTTACATTAAGGCTTTTTGTGAAGTACCAATAGAGGGAAAGTAGCTGTTCAACTGTAAAATGTATTTTCAGCCATGACTTGCAAGTACAGTAAATGAACCTTGTCCTGCTTACAGTATAACTGTACAGTCAGATGAGCAACATAAACGCTTCACCGTTTCCCCCCTTTACTAACTATTATTCGGTTGTCATGCCAACGCAGCACTATTGACACACATTTTATAGCGAATTCCTCGCAATGGAAAATAACTATGGTTACTCAACAGCCAAGGAACAACTGATAGACGTCTGACAGCGTGGCAATGTCAACTTCAAACACAGGTGTGCCACGAGGAACCCCGCTGTTTATCCACAACCGGAAACCCGTCTCCTAGCAACCGGAGGGAATCCTCTCGTGTCATATCAGGACTCTGATCTGTGCATGACGTCAAAACCAGGTCGTTCCTCTCTCTGGCATGCGAAGTGTCCCTGCAATCCTTGCGTGAACCGTCGATCCCTCCGCTTGTGAAACACAAAGAGAAGCCAGTGAGTCACTCTGAGAAAGGATCTGTAGTAAAGGTATTTCACTCAAGGTGATGGTCGGGGAGCGTCCGCCCACGTAAACCTGAAATAGTTGCTACACTAGTTGGAAAGCCTCAGCACTGTAGCTCGGTGTGTGGTCCAGCCAGCAGGCCTCCAGTACAGGAAAATTTCCATCCTCCTGTGTAGACTTTAGAACAATATTAGTCTAAAGAGCATATAGCTGAGCGTTTCAGTCTTTGAAAGCCTGCAGCACAAATCACCCGGCTCACTACGTGACACCAGCCTGGTGGTTGCCCTCACATTAGATCAGTTACTCACGCTGCCACTGGGTCAAAGTGCACAACAGGGTAAGCATTTTGGCACCACGGCTGTATTTACTTCCTTCTGCAGATCTTATTTAACAAGTGTTTTCGGTGCGTCCTTCGCTTTGGAAACTGACTCATCAACTCTGGAGTCCAAAGTCTGAAAGATCAGCAAACTACAGCCGAGCACGTAGCAACCCTTCTCATTTCGCAGTCCCACACCGTGTTATTACGGAGGAGTAATGATTACCGAGCTGCGAGTGTGACCCCCCAAGAGCCTCAACATATATCAGAGGGGTCAGCGGGGAAATTAAAGGGATATAAAAGGAAAAGCTTTTATTTTAGCCTCTTTAAAACACTGCTTTTTGTCTCCTCGGCCGTCGAGACAGGAGAAGAAGCATACACTTCTGTCATATCCAGTCCTGATAAAATGCTTTTACAGCATCCTCCACAATTACCAGAGATGTAAAAAAAATAAAAATAAATAGATCTTTTACTAACACTACATAACCTCACGTTAAAAAAATAGAAAAATCCTTCCTTTAATTACTTATGGGGAAAAAATTAAGAGATGTTTTCCTTACACAGTCACTGGCGCCATGAATATTGGCACTCCGGCGAAACAAATGTGCCTGAAACTTAAGAAAATACTTTCAGTTGATCAGAGTGTCAGGTAACTTTAATTAGAAATCCATCACTTTCTGTTCCCTTACAGCATATTTGCGATGTCAAATAAAGGCCAATTTCTCTCAGAGGAGAGAGAACCAGTCAAAGATTTCTCTATTTATCTGTTACCTTCCTAAAATAAGTCAATTTTGGCAAGTGATTGTGGCAAAAAAAAAAAAAAAAAAAAATCGCAACCTCTTTCTTTCCAAATCAGAGAAAAAAACTGAATCACTTCAAAAAAGTGTATGTAGTATGTAAGATATAGAATTTTACTGCAATATTTTGTAGTACTATAGTGAAAAATGAGTGACAAAAACTACTTAGTGCTTATTTTTTCGGTAAATTTTTGCTGTAACTGCATTTCACCACAAACACAAATATTCTCATATACAACAGGCTTCTTCAGTGTGATTTACTGCACACTGTAAGACATTTTCAAATTTACTGATATTTACTGATGCTCTAGTGGAACAAACATATTTCCAAACATACTTGTACGACTATTTTTTTTTTTTTTAATTTACAACCAAAAACTGAAATTAATCAAATTGTTATCATGATAAAAATAAATTGAATTTATTTACATCAATGATACAAGTAAAAACACATTTTCTCTCTTAGGCTTTTAACCCAGAGAGTGAGCTTTCTGTGTCTTAATGTTGCACTTATTTCTTGTTTTTGTGATGTTTTTCTTAGAGTTATTTTTGTGCAGCTAAGTTGTATTTAGAAATAAAGTCGTATGGTATAAATACCGACCCGTAGATGTGTGATATCCATCCTTACTGTAACTACAGCAGACTCTGCTGATAATTTCCCAGCTGTAATCGCACTGTTTAATTGAGAGGAGTCGATCAGCCGTGATGTGAAGCCACTCCGCTTGGCTCGCCTTAAATTCCTCATAACTCATGTCAGCAGCGAGGAGTTGTAACAGTAAGACCTTGCTTTATTTCACCCTGCATGTGGAGAAAGGTTGAGTCCTGCTGTCACATTCATATTTCATCCTGTCGTGCTTTGTTGCTCTTATTAGCCGCAGCTCCAGATATTTCTCACATGTTTAGAAGCAGAAATTGTAGACCTCTAAATAAAAGTCTGACTTCATTACGCACTTTTTTTTTTATTATTATTCCTGGTATTCCTGGGAAACTACTTGAAAGCTATTGAGGGAGTCAAGGGAATACCAGCAGTAACAACTTACTGTCAGCTCAGCTTTTGTTTAGTCAGTCGCTAAATGTGTCTTCCTTCAAACTCAGCGTTAAAGACAAGCGGTTTCTAAATGTGTTTAAACTCTACAGTCATATATTTGTCTTCCTGAAGGCTTCAGTGCCAGGACTTGTCCCACACACAGCTGAGGGATTATGTGAAAATAACACATCTATAATAATGGCACATCCAACCTTACTCGGGTATGAATAATGTTCTCACAACTGTCTTGTTATAGCACCGGAAACCTTGAAAAGTAAACAAAACCCTCCTTAACAAATATAGATGTGTCCGGTTTGAGTGAAAAGGAAGCTGCGTCTTAGGAGAAACTTTTTTAAAAAGTAAAGAGATGCCCTTCGTATAAATAGCACGGTGCGTAATTTATGTTTTATTACAGCGGAGAAAAGGCTTTCATTCTTTTCTGTCGCTGAATGAGACCATCAAAATAAATGTGGCTTGAGGCTGCGTGGTAATCGAGAGGTCTTTTCTTCTAGCACAATAGAGGTTAAAGTCTTTTGTCTGTCGCGTCTGAGAAATGCAGGACACCTGGCTCTCTCACAGAGGTTCAAAGACACGTGAGAACTTTCTGTCTCAACACATAAATAAATAACACTGCTGCATATTTTTTTAGCCTTTTAATTTTATTTCCTGACTGGTCGTAATGTCTTGTAACTTTTAATTAAGAGTCCATGACTTCCTGTCTCGCTGGAGTAAAGAGATGACTTTAGAGCAGCACTATAACTTTTATTAAAACATTTTTGGTGAAGCTGTCACTATGTTGTAACAGTTTAATATGAGGCAGATAAAATGCAAAAAATCCAGTTCCTCTGTTTTCCCAGAAACAACCAATGAGAGCCTGGAGGAGGGTCTTAGCACTGTCAATCACCCTCCAACTGGTGCTGCTCATTCACTCTTCTCCCTCTCAGTTAGCATGGCCACCGATGATGGTGAATAAGTTGTTTGTCCGCCATTAGAACATTTAGCAGCTCTTACATGAGGTTGATTGACAGTGCTTAGACTTTCCTCTTGGCTCTGATTTGTGATCTTTTCACAGAATTTAACAAACTGTCACAACATGGGGAGAGTTTTAATACATATTTTAAAAAGCATTTTCTTATAAAAGTTACATACTTCACCTTTAAATTGACGGCCATTTCTCTTAGGCCCTTTTAAAATGGGAAAACACGAGAATATGCCTCACATCTTAGGCAGATGTGTGGACAGGTGGCTATGGTGTTTCCATTAAATAAGAAACAAGTAACTGAATAGGTTTGTTTACGCAATAAAGCATTAAAAAGCCATGCTGCACTATCATTCTCCTACTTCATCCTGTCATCTCCTTACTCTTTTCCAAAGAAGTAGTAGGAGGAGGATGACGTAGTAACATATGGATGTTGATCATGTGACTCATATGATGCAAAAAAAATGCTTCCATGCAGTTTTGCGAAATATACTAAGTTCAGTACATCTGAAAAACCACGTCATCCTAGCCCAAAAATGTTTTTTTTTTGAAAATTGCTCAATTATATGGTCAATGGAAACGCAGCTAATAAGACGTCAGCGTCTCTTCTGAATATATATCATGTAACTGTTTACATCAGTTGCCACCATGATTTTTAATAACTTACCATGTACAGTTTTAATTGTACTTCTTATTAAATGGAAACTGTAAAATTGTGAAATTGTGTTTTTTCGACGTTGGCAGAATATCAAAAAAGTTTTGCCCACCTTTGTACTGGAAAAGCTGTTTCCGTTGACCAAGTCTTCAGACAAAGAAATTGTTTAAACCTTTAGAAAAGCTGGAATGGTGACAAATTTTCACAAAAACCTGCATATTTCAAAGGATTAATATAAAAATAATCATTCCCAGCCCACTGCAAGGATCGATGCTGCTATGAAAATTCATTTTCAGCTAAGTTTGCTAAAGTCAGAACAACAAATAGAAAGTATTACTCTAAATACCCTCCAAATAAATGAGAGAAATCCAACCCAGGACACCTGGCTCTTAAATTGAAAGTTCATTAAGTTCTTGTTCTTGTTTGCTATTTGAATAAAGAGAGACAAGTGCACAGCAGGAGCAAAGACACCTTGCACTCTGATGATGACTGCAGATGTTCAGCAGCACCACTGGACAAACCTCCTCTGGCCGTCCTTCAAACTGCTAGTTTAACATGTCTGCCAGATCCACATCTGGATATTATCTGGACACTAACAGCTGTAATGAACCCTGACACTCATCAGAAAGCCCCTTATTCACCCTGAGTGTCCACCAGAACGCCTCTTGGTTTCCCTCCTTGCTACTGAAAATATTTGTGTTTCGCCTCCTCTGGACATTCGATAGGACTTGGACGCCGTCCGACATACTTTCTGCTGTCGTAATGGCGGCCCTTTGCACCAAATGGTATTTTAGCACAAGTGCATGGCAACAGCAAAACAAAGAGGCATAAGATGAATTCCTCGGCCGACCACTTTTTGAATTACTGATCATGTAAAAACCCGCTGTGGCTCCCAGATTGCAAACATCAGTTCTTGGAGCCTGCATGCAAACCAACCCTCTAAATAGGGTTGTCTATTTCTGTTCGGCTGCGGGGGAAAACATGTGTTTGACATCAGTGTCACTCGCAAGTCGTTTTGCAGCGGGGCTTCATCCCCCTCTTCCTCGCCTTTACTCCACTCAGATTAGCGGTCGACAATAGCCGTATTCAACGAACGCCGCTAATTATCATCCAATCAATGAACTCATGTTTGACGACAGGCCTGCCTGCTGAGGTTAAAGGGTTTTTGGATCAAACGTTTTGTCTCGTTCTGAATGTGTCTGGGCTTCTGTTTATACTAGCTTTTTGCAAAGGACTCTGGAAAGACAGAAGCAAAGTAAACACACAGACAAAGCATCCCGCACCACAACAAACTCCTCAGTACTATCAAGAAATGAACATCAAAGGGAACAATTGAAAGTGAATTTACATCACGGTGTCACCCTGAAACCTGACGCATGGTGACGATTTGGGTTGGGAGAAAGAATAAGAAACAAGAGCGGCTTCATCATTTCAAAGCAGCCACTGCAGAGGAACTCACATGTGCCAATGATCAGGACAAAAACAATCAGTCAGTAGATCACAGGTGTAGGTTTGGAGGATCTCATACAATACACCGCAGCAGCTCAAACAAAACATTTACCGAAAGAATGACATTCAGATTCAGTCCTTGTAGGAAAGATTGGCTGTAGATTTAATACAAGTCGCTCATTAAGAGCTAAAATCCGGCGTTTTCTGTAAAATCAGCTAATTTTCAACACACAGTGAGATGTACTTGCTCGCTGCAGCTAACAGAAAGGGGCGGTTAAGATTAAGGCTGCTTGGGAACTCGAACTTGGTCTAAATTTGGGGGAAGATTGGTGGAATAATGCTCTTAAGAAAATTCATTCAAGCTCAATCTGTGCTCGACTTTCTCTTATACAGTTTAAAGTTCTCTTCAGGGTTCATCTCTCTAAAAATCGATTGTCGCAATTTCTCTCCGTTTCTGACATTTGTGAGAAATGTCGTGCGCCTACCTGTAATTTAACTCACATGTTTTATTCCTGTTCATCACTTCATAGTTTTTGGCAGACCTACTTTGTTACTATGTCAAAGATACTTTCAGTGGT